>JAPEVW010000744.1:0-52933 GCA_027921565.1 Artemia sinica | reverse complement strand
TGCAAACGAAGAATAGAATATTCTTCGTTGTCATTACAGCAGCAACATTTTAAGAAATTTACAATAACATTTCTTGTGATATATTGTTCTCGATTTATCAGCAGTGTAACCGAACAGCCAATCATGCTCAAAACCCTCCTCATGGCCATACTGTGTGTTTCTTTTTGTGGATGGTGAAGTTTTCCCCACAGTAGGTGCAGACGGTCTTGGTATCATAGTATTATTCTTTTATTGTTTAGCTTAAAGCTCATTCCAATAGGCAATGCAAAGAGCTCCCCCTAAAAAAAAGTCCCCCCGGACCCCAGCCCCAAATACTAATGTTGAATTGATCCATTTGGCTGGTCAAGCTCACTATCACAAGCTCACATGATAGCTCTAATTCTGAGAATAGGACAATGAGCCCAATGCAGGAGGCTAATGCCACTATAGATGATAATGGGATTTCAAGAGGTCCTTTCTAGAAGCTCTAAAAAAAAAAGGAAAAAAATCTCCCCAATCAAAGTATTTCCCCTCCCCCTGCCCAAGATTCTCTTCTCAAAACTTAGACATTTACCTCAAAATTTCCCCTAATACTCCCTTTGAAATAACAAAGATTACTACAATAAGGGTTGCAATTTTCAAATTGTTAAAATCAATGTTCTCTCTTAACATTCACCGTGATGGATCTTTGCTAATAGCTGTCCAAGATCACAAATCAGCAGATATAATAAATTAACCTAAAATCTCTTCTGAATATCCCAATTAATTCATCTAAATGGAACCCAAAACAGTCCCAACAAAAATAGTAGTATATAATGTTCCCCAAGAAATACCTATTCAGGAGTTAAAAGAAGGGCTCTCAGATAGGGCTGGCAACACAATCCCTGTTGAAGATGTCACCCAACTTGGTAAACCCAACTCTAATGACCTAAAAACAAGTAGATCTTTCTTATTTACACTGAAGGAAAAAATTAATATCCCAGAAAGTTATTCCTATTCAGGCAAATCAAACCGCACAAGGAATACAAGCCAAAGTCTATCCAGTGTCAGAAGTGTCTCAAACTGGGACACACAACAAATAAATGCAATGATATTCTCCTAGCCTGTAGTAATTGTAAAGGATCCCATCCTAAAGAGTTAACAACTTGCAACAACACTCCAGCCTACGCGTATCAATTGGTAAAGGCCCCACATGAATCTACCAATAAATCACTATGCCCTGCATCATACAGAAAAAGAGCACTAACACTCCAAATAGCAACAGAGAAGGCCATTCCATACCCTTTTGCAGCTATGGAAAGCAAATGCTGCCCAACCACACCAAATAAAGCCCATAATGAAATCAACCACAACTTCAGATCAAACACTCCCAATGCAATCAAGTACCCCTTACAAAACACCATCCTCTAAGCCCCCTAGCTCACATCCCTATCAGAAAGAATCACCAAGCCAACAAGCCTCCTTGTCCAGTGAGATGAAGTCAGCCTGCACCCCCCCCCCCTCCCAAGAAGAAACAAACCAGAAACTCTACCAGGAATTAATCCCTTGACTGACAAACTGGTTGCACAACCAAACATGCAAACCCCAAATATATGCTTATTCATTCTAACTGTAATGCAGTTCAGGCCATGAATATACATC
Organism: Artemia sinica; assembly: GCA_027921565.1. NCBI lineage: Eukaryota > Metazoa > Arthropoda > Branchiopoda > Anostraca > Artemiidae > Artemia > Artemia sinica. The sequence goes on along the minus strand of JAPEVW010000744.1, from coordinate 51,313 downwards.
GACTACAGAAAACAAAAAACATTGCAGAATTGGCAAAAATCTACATTCCTAATCATATGCTCATTCAAGCAAAAAAGATCCTGCTTTACTATTAACAAAGCTGAACATTGATACACATTCATATGAAAAATAAATCAACAAAAAAAACACATATCAATACTCCAGTGGAACGTAAGATCACTTTACAGAAAATAAGTTAAATTAACTAATATCTTTTTATGAATAATAAATCCATTGATATTGCTTGCCTCCAGGAAACTCATTTAACCAAAATCAACCATATTAAGTCTCTGGGATATACTATCCTGAGAAAGGATAGACCATCAGAGAGAAGGAGGTGGAGTAGCTTTAATAATTAAAAATAATATAAAATTCTGTGGCATCAACTTTCCAGATTTTGCAAATGATGTTGATGCAATTGGTATCAGTGTTTGGCTGAATAATACAAAAACTTATATAATAAGCTTTTATAACCCTAATGGCCAAACTACAGATGCTATGGATTTCTTCAGTTATATAAATAATTCTAATATGTTGAAAATACCATTATTTGTGGAGACTTTATGCCCACAGACTTTGTGGGGGAATAAACCAGCAAAATAAAGCCGGTAAGTTCATTGAGCGTATGACTTCAAATAATACTGAATTAGCTGTTGCTACCCCTCCAAACCTGAATACATATTTCAACCCTAAAAGTGGCAGTTTCTCTACAAATGACCTACAAATTGTGCCATTAAATATTTTGAATAAAATTTATATAAATAAAATTGATAGTCTATGTACTGATCACTTTGCTATAGTTTGCTCCCTAAATGAACCTGCTGAAAACTCTAACGCATACCTCCAAATATATTAATACTAAAGCAAATTGGCCTATGTTCGAAAATAAGCTAAATGATGAAATTACAAGCTTCACACCAAAATTCATGCATTTCAAATGCAACAGCTGACACACATGCTGAAGTTTTGGCATCTTTACTAACAAATACAGCTAATCATGCTATCCCCAGGACAGCACCCAGGAAAAACCTCCCCTAAACACATTCCCAAAGCATGGTGGACAAATGAGTGCCAAAATAATAGAAAACAAAAAAGGCAGCTAGGAGGACATTCCTAAAAAAACCATCACCTACTACGTATTTAAAAAAATTACAAGCAGAATCTATCTAAAAAGGACTATAATAAATGCTAAAATAAACTACTCGAATAATTTTGCAAATAATCTCTCCAGAGAAACACATGAGCCAATTAGACATAAAGTCATAAGCCAAATCTGTGGGAAAAAGACTTCCCCAAACCCACTCCTGTATGAGCTTATACATAATAATACCCATTGTGACAGTAATAATGAAAAAGCTAAGTTATTTTCCACTCTTTTTGTTAATAAGCTAACATCAAATAATTTCAGCGAAACATCCCCAATTCCTATGAACCCAAGTTACCAACCTCGTCCAGGATCCGAGTATATAACCACCCCATTTTCAATCCACGAAATGAATAATGCAATAGCATAATCATATTAGGACCATGACTAGCAGCAGCTATGACAATATACACCCTACATGGATAAAGAATCTCACCCCTTCATACAAACAGGAAGTTCTAAATTGTTATAATCATGCTTGGGCTTCATCTCTACGTTCCCCAATATCTGGAAATGTCCGTCCCTCCTACCAATAAAGTAAAGAAAAAATAAAAAAAATAACCCTGAGTCTTATAGGCCTATAATGATCACTCCTGTGATGGGGAAAATAATGGAGAAAATGATCTATTATCGACCCTCTGTTTGTTGAAAAAAATAGTATGATCCCTCACACTCAAACTGGTTTCAGGAAACACCATTTCTCAACAGATGCTTTCATATTGTTAACAAATGCAATAAATGAATCATTTTCAAAAATAATGTCCTAGTTGCAGCTTTCCTAGATTTTGAAGGGGCATATGACAATGTGATGAACCAACTAATCCTTTTAACTAAAACTTGCAAACCTTGGACTACCCCCCCAAGCTAGTATCTTTTATAAAATCTTTCATAGAAATTGCGAAGTTTCATTGTTTGTGTAAGTTCATCCTCTTCACCCCAAAAGACAATAACCAAAGGCCTTCCTCAGGGAGCAGTCCTCAGCTACATCCTCTTTGCCCTATACCTCTGGGACATGAACCTCCCCCACAGAAAATCTACAATATGCTGATGATCTGGTACTATGGTCATCTGGCAACACCTTTGAGATTGCACAGTCAAAGCTGCAAAAGTCACTCTTCAATTTGAAAAATTTTCTCAATATTCAGATTTACCCATTGCACCCATCAAGTCAAAAATAATCCAATTTCACCAAAAGCAAAATCATGTTAATGCAAGACAAACTGTAAATGGAACAACTATTCCAGAAGATAATCATATTAATTACCTAGGTCTCATGCTTGACCAAAAACTTAATTTCCTCCTCTACATTTCAAACACAATAAAAAAATGGTTATAGAAAAACAAGTGTACTAAAAAGACTTCTTTCCACACCCTGGGGCTGTAAGGAGAACCTTACTCCAGTTTTTATAAGTCACATACAAGACCCCATATTGACTATGGGCTAATCGCCTATGGTGCATGTGCAAAGACCCAGATGCAAAAAATTGAAACAATACAAAATGATATAATACGCCTCATATTTGGTCTTAGAAAACCACAAGCACCAAGTTTCGGCTTATGGAGAGTGGATTAACAACAATAAGGGAGAGACGTATCTTTCTCTTGATAAAACATCTTACAAAAATTGAATCAAATAGCTCACACACCCTACATAATTGGTTAAGAATTCCAGCCATGTATAGAGGCATTGCAGATGAGTATGCCAATATTCAGAAGACGTTCCCTGTATCCGTAAAGTCTATTGCACTTACTTTCCCCATTCCCCTCCATGGAATTGGTCAATTCCCATAATACTGATTTCTCAAAGTGGACTAAAGATTTAACCCCCATTGCTATTATCCAGAAAAAAAATTCGCTGAACTTAATACAATTACTTATAAAAAACCATTTCCAAAATTTTGTTGATGGTCCCAAACTGAATGAGAAGGTAGCAAGTGGTGCTTTCCTTCCTCACCTGAACATTGGAATGGGTGAAAGATTGTATAATAATGTATCTATAATGTCTGCAGAGTTAAATGCCAATAATCCTACAATCCTATAAGAATAATCCTATTCTTTCCCCCTCTCCCAATAAGAGGATTTTTCTAAAATTATCATAGAATTCGATCTGGAACAAATGGATTAAATTTTCTTGCAATTCCTATCAGTTTCCTATTCAAGTGGTTCAGTTCCCCTGTCTCCTCTTTGCAGGTATTGTAATATGAATAATGAAACAATTGACCACTGCCTATATGAATGTAATATGTTGACGTCTGCACAGCATACCTTGCATTGTAAACTGTTAAAGTGCTTCAAACACCACAAAATCTCACTATCAGCCAAGAGCCTAGCCAACTATACCTGCACACAGAGCACAGAAATCAATATCTATTATCTTATATTTGAACTCCTTGAGTCAAAAACATTTACTGAAAGATATCTGAGGATATCTAATAAATAAGAGGCAACCAAGCAGTAGCTCTGTAGCCCACAGAGTGAAGCAAAAGGAAAAGGGCTAAATAGTAGCAACTGAAAAGCCCGCCTGCGTCAAATAGAAGAAGAAGAACAAGTAAACTGTTATAATCATATATATATATGTTATAATTCTAAATTGTTATAATCATGCTTGGGCTTCATCTACGTTCCCCAATATCTGGAAATGTTCGTCCCTCCTACCAATCCTAAAGAAAAATAAACCCAAAAATAACCCTGAGTCTTATAGGCCTATAATGATTTCTCCTGTGATGGGTAAAAAATGGAGAAAATGATCTATTATTGACTCCTCTGGTTTGTAGAAAAAAAAATAATATGATTGCTCACACTCAAACTGGTTTCAGGAAACACCATTCCTCAACAGATGCTTTCATATTGTTAACAAATGCAATAAATGAATCATTTTCAAAAAATAATGTCCTAGTTGCAGCTTTCCTAGATTTTGAAGGGGCATTTGACAATGTGAACCGCCAAATCTTTTTAACTGAACTTGCAAACATTGGACTACCCCCCAAGCTAGTATCTTTTATAAAATCTTTCATAGAATTGCGAAGTTTCATTGTTTATGTAGGTTCAGCCTCTTCTCACCCCAAAAGACAATAACCAAAGGTCTTCCTCAGGGAGCAGTCTCAGCTGCCTCCTCTTTGCCCTATATCTCTGGGACATGATCCTCCCCACACAAATCTACAATATGCCGATGATCTGGTACTATGGTCATCTGGCAACACCTTTGAGATTGCACAGTAAAGCTGCAAAAGTCACTTTTCCAATTTGAAAAATATTGTCAATATTCAGATTTACCCATTGCACACCATCAAGTCAAAAATAATTCAATTTCATCGAAAGCGAAAACATGTTAATGCAAGACTAACTCAAAATGGAACAACTCTTCCAGAAGATAATCATATTAATTACCTAGGTCTCATGCTTGACCCAAAACTTAATTTCCACCTCCACATTTCAAACACAATAAAAAATGCAATAGAAAAACAAGTATACTAAAAAGACTTCTTTCCACACTCTGGGGCTGTAAGGAGAAAACTTACTCCAATTTTATAAGTCACATATAAGACCCCACATTGACTATGGGCTCATCGTCTATGGTGCATGTGCAAAGACCCAGATGCAAAAATTGAAACAATACAAAATGATATAATACGTCTCATATTTGGGTCTTAGGAAACCCACAAGCACCAAGTTTTTCTACTTATGAAGAGTGGATTATCAACAATAAGGAAGAGACGCATCTTTCTCTTTGATAAAACATCTTGCAAAAATTGAATCAAATAGCTCACACACCCTACATAATTGGTTAAGAAACCCAACCATGTATAGAGGCATTGCAGATGAGTATGCCAATATTCAGAAGAAGTTCACTGTACCCGCAAAGTCTATTGCACCTACTTAACCCCATTCCCCTTCATGGATTGGTCAATTCCCATAATAATACTGATTCTCAAAGTCGACTAAAGATTTAGCCCCCATTGCTTTTATCCAGAAAAAATTCGCTGAACTTAATACAATTAACTTATAAAAACCATTTCCAAATTTTGTTGATGGTCCAAACTGAATGAGAAGGTAGCAAGTGGTGCTTTCCTCCTCACCTGAACATTGGAATGGGTGAAAGATTGTATAATAATGTATCTATAATGTCTGCAGAGTTAAATGCCAATAATCCTACAATCCTATGAGAATAATCCTATTCTTTCCCCCTCTCTCTCCCAATAAGGATTTTTCTAAAATTTATCATAGAAATTCGATCTGGAACAAATGGATTAAATTTTCTTGCAATCTCCTATCAGTTTCCTAATTCAAGTGGTTCAGTTCCCCTGTCTCCTCTTTGCAGGTATTGTAATATGAATAATGAAACAATTGACCACTGCCTATATGAATGTAATATGTTGACGTCTGCACAGCAAACCTTGCATTGTAAACTGTTAAAGTGCTTCAAACACCACAAAATCTCACTATCAGCCAAGAGCCTAGCCAACTATACCTGCACACAGAGCACAGAAAATCAATATCTATTATCTTATATTTGAACTCCTTGAGTCAAAACATTTACTGAAAGATATCTGAGGATATCTAATAAATAAGAGGCAACCAAGCCAGTAGCTCTGTAGCCCACAGAGTGAAGCAAAAGGAAAAGGGCTAAATAGTAGCACTGAAAAGCCCGCCTGCGTCAAATAGAAGAAGAAGAACAAGTAAACTGTTTATAATCAAAATATATATATATGTTATAATTCTAAATTGTTATAATCATGCTTGGCTTCATCTACGTTTCCCCAATATCTGGAAATGTTCGTCCCTCCTACCAATCCTAAAGAAAAATAAACCCAAAAATAAACCTGAGTCTTATAGGCCTATAATGATTTCTCCTGTGATGGGTAAAAAATGGAGAAAATGATCTATTATTGACTCCTCTGGTTTGTAGAAAAAAAATAATATGATTGCTCACACTCAACTGGTTTTCAGGAAACACCATTCCTCAACAGATGCTTTCATATTGTTAATTTTCAAAAATATGTCCTAGTTGCAGCTTTCCTAGATTTTGAAGGGGCATTTGACAATGTGAACCGCCAAATCTTTTTAACTGAACTTGCAAACATTGGACTACCCCCCAAGCTAGTATCTTTTATAAAATCTTTCATAGAATTGCGAAGTTGTTCATTGTTTATGTAGGTTCAGCCTCTTTCACCCCAAAGACAATAACCAAAGGTCTTCCTCAGGGAGCAGTCCTCAGCTGCCTCCTCTTTGCCCTATATCTCTGGGACATGATCCTCCCCCACACAAATCTACAATATATGCCGATGATCTGGTACTATGGTCATCTGGCAACACCTTTGAGATTGCACAGTAAAAGCTGCAAAAGTCACTTTTCCAATTTTGAAAAAATATTGTCAATATTCAGATTTTTACCCATTGCCACCCATCAAGTCAAAAATAACTTATCATTGACAATTGACAAAAATAACTGGATATTGGGACACTTATCATTGTCTTCGTATATAGATAAATCTTGCTTCAAGTGGCATAAGAAACTTATCTTCAGTATATCCCTAGCCACTCTGGTATAAGTGGTAATCATCAGGTTGATGAAATAGCAAAAAATGCTATAAATATTTACCAGCCAAGTGGGAGACCAATCCCCATTAGAGATATTTACCGATGGAGACTATCAGATATTATGTTTAATAAGAATAATCCTACTCTCCTTTCCCCCTTTTCCCAATAAGAATTTTTCTAAAATTTATCATAAAATTCGTTCTGGAACAAATGGACTAAATTTTCTTGCATTCTCCTATCAGTTTCCTAATTCAAGTGGTTCAGTTCCCCTGTCTCCTCTTTGCAGGTATTGTAATATGAATAATGGAACAATTAACCACTGCCTATTTGAATGTAATATGCTGACGTCTGCACAGCATACCTTGCATTGTAAACTGTTAAAGTGCTTCAAACACCAAAAAATCTCACTATCAGCCAAGAGCATAGCCATCTATACCTGCACACAGAGCACAGAAATCAATATCTATCATCTTATATTTGAACTCCTTGAGTCAAAAGATCTACTGAAAGATATCTGAGGATATCTAATAAAGAAGAGGCAACCAAGCCAGTAGATCTGTAGCCCACAGAGTGAAGCAAAAGGAAAAGGGCTAAATAGTAACAACTGAAAAGCCACCTGAGTGAAATAGAAGAAGAAGAAGAAAAACAAGTTCACGTCTTCAGGATTTTCCCAATCAGTCCTGAAATTCTACTGGTTTAACCCCCTCCTCCCCACTTTGCAGACAATACAATCACTGTATACTGTAGCGTCTTCTTTTTTTTCCAAATTAATTAAAAAAACTTGTTCTGCAAAATAAGTTTTTCAAAGAAAAGTAAAGAACTCCATTAAACCAAAAATGAGCAAAAATAAAAGCAAATAATCGACCAAGCGTGAAACTACTACAAATCAGCATCGATAAATAAATGAAACCCAAAACGAACAGAAATTACAATAAATAACCGAGTCAAACTCAAAATGAGAGCAGAAATTAACATGAGTAGGGCTCAAAACCCCTATGCCTTCCCAAGGCCAGAACATAATTTGCACTATACTGAAAAAATTTATTTTTTTTTACTTTTATAACTTTAATAAATCAAATAATATTAACATTTTGATTTACTAAATATCAGTATATGTATATTAAACTGACAATGCATATTCATTTGTATTTTTTTCAGTAAAGTACAAATTATGTTCTGGCCTTGGGAAGGCATAGGGGTTTTAAGCCCTACTCATGTTAATTTCTGCTCGTTTTGAGTTTGATTCGGTTATTTATTGTAATTTCTGTTCGTTTTGGGTTTCATTTACTTATCGATGCTGATGTGTGGTAGTTTCACATTTGGTAGATTATTTGATTTTTATTTTTGTTGATTTTTGGTTTAATAAAGTTCTTTACTTTTCTTTGAAAAACTTATTTTGTGGAAAAAGTTTTTTTAATTAATTTCTTTCTGTTTTATATTGACATTTCCTTTTCAGAGCAAAAGAAAATAATTCTTTAAATCTTTTCGTTTTTTAACACTTTATAGTTTGACCTACGTTTTCGTAAGCTGGAGAAAAATTTTCAGCAATTTTTAACAACATACACTCTTTTAAAATAAATCTGGACACAAATAGTAGCGTTTAATTTAGTTTCATACCTCCTCTAGTTGACCTGAAAATAGAAGACTTGATACCATTTGCAAAAAAATCTGTTTACTTTCTTTGATAGCTTGGATACACTTACGCTAATTTGATTTGGTTAAATTTTAAGAGCAATAGTAGCCCCAAAAGCTTGAACATAATACCGTCAGTCGTTCTTGGGATACTGCTGAGATGCCTTATTGGGAATTACCATTAGTTTGCCCTCCAATCACTTTCGACTATGAAAAAAGGGCATTCTCCCTTTCTAATTTCAAGTGAATGAGCCCTTTTCGAAGTTCCTAAGACAATTTCTTTGAAACGAAGTGCCATGGTCAAAAAAAAAAAAAAATAAAATAATAATAATAATACATTGTACCCACATCGATCTTTACTATAAAAAAAATGTCAAGCCTTCCAATCACTTTCGACTATTAAAAAGGGCACTAGCCCTTTCAATTTCCAGTCAAATGAGCCCTTTTGAGTTTTCTACAACAATGCTTTCTATAACACCTTATATGCCCCCAGGGCATAAATTACAAACTTTTGCCCTGAGGGCTGTGAGGGGGTTGTTATCCTCAAAGACCTAATTTCCAGAACTTTCAACTACATTAAAAAAATGGCTGTCTCAAAATTTTGATTGGATGTGTTTGGGGAAATGGTGGCGTGAGAGGGGCATTAGTTGCTCTCCAATAAATTTCAACTATTAAAAAAGGCACTAGCCTTTCAGTTTCCAATCAAATCAGCCCTTTTGAAGTTTCTACGACAACGCTTTCAATAGAAATCTTATATGCCCCCAGGGCCTACATTGCAACCCTTGCCCTGAGAGTTGTGAGGGGGGTTGTCATCCTCAAAGATCTAATTTCCAGAACTTTCAACTACGTTAAACGAAAATTGCTATCTCAAAATTTTGATTGGATTGTTTGGGGAAATGGGGGCGTGAGAGGGGCGTTTAGTTATTGTCCAATCACTTTCAACTATTAAAAAAGGCACTAGCCCTTTCAATTTCCAATTGAATGAGCCCTTTTGAGGTTTCTACGACAACAATTTCAATAAAAATGTTATATGCCCCCAGGACATAACTTACAACCCTTGCACTGAGGGCTCCACACCATTTTGTAATCCTCAAAGACCTAATTTCCAGAACTTTCAACCACGTTGAAGAAAATTGCTATCTCAAAATTTTGATTGGATGTGTTTAGCAAAATGGTGGGCGTGAGAGGGGGGTTTGTTGCCCTCCAATCACTCCCGAATATTGATGTTTTACTTTTATAACTTTAATAAATAAAATAATATTAACATTTTGATTACTAAATATCAATATATGTATATTAAACTGACTATGCACATTCATTTGCATTTTTTTCAGTAAAGTGTAAATTATGTTCTGGCCTTGGGAGGGCATAGGGGTTTTGAGCCCAACTTATGTTAATTTCTGCTCGTTTTGAGATTGACTTGGTTATTTATTGTAATCTCTGTTCGTTTTGGGTTTCATTTATTTATCGATGCTGATTTGTGGTAGTTTCACGCTAGGTATATTATTTGATTTTATTTTTGCTCATTTTTGTTTAATGGAGTTCTTCACTTTTCTTTGAAAAACTTATTTTGTGGAACAAGTTTTTCAAATAATTTATGTTCGTTTTATATTGACATAGTCTTTTCAGGGGAAAAAGATAATAATACTTTAAATCTTTTCATTTTTTAAAGGCTTTATAGTTTGGCCTGCTATTTGTATGCTGGAGAAAAATTTTTCAGCACAATTTTTAACAGCATACACTCTTTTAAAAATCTGGACACAAATAGTAGTGTTTAATTTAGTTTCATACCTCCTCTAGTTGACCCGAAATGGAAAACTTGATACCATTCACAAAAAAATCTATTTACTTTCTTTGATAGCTTGGATACACTTACACTACCTTGATTTGGTTGAATTTCAAGAGCAGAAGTAGCCACAAAACTTTGAACATAATACCCTCAGTCATTCTTGGGATACTGCTGAGATGCCTTATTGGGAATTAGCATTAATACAGTGCATTTTGATTTAATCTTAAGGCAACATTTCGTTTTTAAACATAATGGGTAAATAGGATGGTGGGCGTGGGAGGGGGATTAGTTGCCCTCCAACCACTTTCGACTGCTAAAAAGGGCACTAGCCCTTTCTATTTTCAATGATGAAATTGAATGAGCCCTTTTTTGAAGTTCCTATGACAACTCTTTTGATACAAAGTGCCCTGGTCTAAACAAAATAAAAAAAAAAAAGATAATACATTATACCCACATCAAAAATAAAAATGTCAAGCCTTCCAATCACTTTCGACTATTAAAAAGGGCACTAGGGCTTTGCAATTTCCAATCGAATGAGCCCTTTTTAAGCTTCTACAACAGCACTTTCTATGAACATATTATGTGCCCCCAGGGCATAAATTACAACCCCTACCCTAAGGGCTGTTAGGGTGGTTGTCATCCTCTAAGACGTAATTTCCAGAACTTTGAACTATGTTAAACAAAATGGCTATCTCAAAATTTTGATTGGATGTGTTTGGGGAAATGCTGGGCGTGAGAGGGGTGTTAGTTGATCTCCAATAACTTTCAACTATTAAAAAAGGCACAATGCTTTCAATAAAAACCTTATATTGCCCCCAGGGCATAACTTACAACCCTTGCCCTGAGGGCTGGCGGGGGGGGGGGGTGTCATTCTTAAAGACCTAATTTCCAGAACTTTAGTACTCGTTGAACAAAATAGCTATCTCAAAAGTTTGATTGGATATGTCCTGGGAACTGATGGATGTTGGAAGGGGTGTTAGTTGCCTTCCAATCACTTTTGACTATTAAAAAGGGCACAAGCCACTCCAATTTCCATTGAATGAGCCTTTTCAAAGTTTCTATGACAACTTCTTTGATATGAAGTCCCCTGGTCTAAAGGAAAAAAAAAAAAATAAATAATATATTGTCCTAACATCATTCTTATATGCCCCCAAGGCATAACTTAAGTTCCTGAGGGTTGTAGGGGAGTGTCCTCCTAAAAAAACATATTTTCTATTTGGAAATCAACTACACTGAACAAAATGGCTATCTCAAATTTTTATTGGATGTGTTTGAGGAAATAGTGGGTATGGAAGGAGTATTAATGCCTTCCAATCACTTTCAACTATTAAAAAGGGTACTAGCCATTCCAATTTCCATTTGAATGAGCCCTTTTCGAAGTTTCTATGACAACTCCTTTGATGATAAAAATAAAAGTTCAAAATAGGGATAAAATCCTTTTTAATAGACAGTGTATACAAATTCACAAAAGTACCAGATATTTTGATCACATATACAGTGACCGTCATCAGCAGTAAAACTAAGCAAGAACAATTTAAAACAAAAGTTTATATACAAAATCAAATAAAACTACATATGTTTAATTCTCTAATTCTTTTCAAAGCAAAGGCGGAAGCTAGCCTCCTTGACCTTCTTGGATTCAGTTCATTAGCGTTCAATGGTATAACATTTGGACAGAGGTCAACTACATTGGGTGAATTGAACTTACTCTGTCAGATTTTAATAAATTATCATAGATAGAGTTCAGCCCAAATTCACCTGTATCCCGATTCAAAGCAATATGCTTGATAAGATTTTCTTTATTTCAAGAGTTTAACAAAAATTTTGCTTTAAACCCCAATCCCTAGAAATCAAAGAGACATTCTCAAACAAAATAAAAAGGTCTAGAAAATTGAAAATATGTTCATCTTCAGACTTAGAATCTTGCTTTAAAAGCCAAAGAAATAGAATCTTTATGTTGTAATAATCTCATTTCCAAACTCTGGTTAGTACATCCCACATATGAGCTTCCACAAGTACATGGGATCTGATAAACCCCACTTTGTTGCCCCAATGAAGTTAGATCCTTCCCAGAATTTAGAACACTACCCAAAGTATTATTACTCTTTAAAGCTACCCTTAGACCATTACTCTGTAAAAATTCTTTTTAAGTTTTTCACTTAGCCTGGTACATATGGCAAGGAACAAAAAAAACATCCTTCTCCCAAATTGTCTCCAAGACTTCCCTTAGAAATCTGTAGAAACCTTTTTCTTCTTTTTGAAAAAGTCTGGTTAATTAGCCACTCCTTTGATACAAAATGCCCTGGCATGGAAGAAGAAAACCCTGGGGGCTTTGGGGGGTTTGTCATCCTAAAATACATAATATCCAGAACTTCCAACTACATCAAACAAAATGGCTATCTCTAAACTTTGATTGAATGTGTTTGGGGAAATGGTGGGCGTGAGAGGGGGGTTAATTACTCTCCACTCACTTCTGACTACTAAAAGGGGCAATTTCAATTTCCAACCAAATGAGCCCTTTTTGAAATTTCTACACCAACTTTCTATATAAATCTTATATGCCCCCAGGGCATAACTTACAACCCTTGCCCTGAGGGCTGGGGGGGGTTGTCATCCTCAACGACCTAATTTCCAAAACTATCAACCATGCTGAACAAATTGGCTATCTCAAAATTTTGATTGGATGTGTTTGGGGAAAGTGTGGGCGTGATGGGGGGGGTGGGGTTAGTTGCCCTCAAATCACTTTAGACTATTAAAGAGGGCACTGACCCTTTGAACTTCCAATCAAATGAGCCTTTTTTGAAGTTTCTATGATAATGCTTTCTATAAAAACCTTATATACCCCCAGGGCGTAACTTACAACCCTTGCCCTGAGGGCTGTGGGGGAGTGTCCTCCTCAAAAGCATAGTTTCTATCTGGAAATCAACTATGCTGAACAAAATGGCTGTCTCAAAATTTTGATTGGATGTGTTTTGGGAAATGGTGGGCATGGAAGGGGTGTTAGCTGCCTTCTAATCACTTTCAACTATTAAAAAAGGCACAGGCCACTCCAATTTCCAATTGAATGAGCCCTTTTCGAAGTTTCTACAACAACTTCTTCAATACAAAGTGCCCTGGTCTAAAGGAAAATAATAATAAATACATTGTGCCAACATTGTTCTTATATGCCCCCAGGGCATAACTTAAAACCCCTGCCCTCAGGGTTGTGGGGGAGTGTCCTCCTCTAAAACAAAATTTCTATCTGGAAATCAACTATGCTAAAGAAAATGGCTATCTCAAAATTTCGATTGGATGTGTTTGAGGAAATGGTGGGCATGGAAGGGGTGTTAGTTGCCTCCAATCACTTTGACTATTAAAAAGGGCACTAGCTGTTTCAATTTCCAATCGAATGAGCCCTTTTCTAAGTTTCTATGACAACTGCTTTGATACAAAGTGCCCTGGTATGGAAGAAAAAAAAAATATTACATTGTGCCAACATTGTGTTCTTTACTTAGGCCTAGGCAGTGCGATTGTGCTGCCTATGATTTAATTGTGATAAATCAATATTGTGGGTTATATAACTTGTAAGAAATGGATTTATAATCAAATAGTGAGTTTGAAACCAATGTTTTAAGCCCTTTTTATACCCAAAAAACTAAAAACTTTTTACCATTTTTATGGGTTCAATAAGGGATTAAATTGAATTTGTGGTACCATATAAATTTAGGAGCACTCGAGGTCATAAGGAGACAGAGTAAGAAAACAATTCTTACTTCATAATATGGAAATAATCCTAGATAACATATTTTCTAGGGGGAGAACCTTTATCCTCACTTGTTTTCTTTTTTTTCCATCTCTTTCCAAAACTTGCAAAACAAATATGAAATCAGCCTTGCTTTGATACATTTTTATCTGTTTTCAAATTTGTGCTGAATAATATGCCATCCTACAAATTTTTCTTATAGATGGCAATCATCTATACCTACAACCACTCCACATTATTCATGGCATCATTTAATCCACTTACAGCACATCATAAAAAAAACATATGAAATTACAAACAGCCAGGATGAATACCATCTACAAAAAAAAAACTTATAGGATGGCATATCATTTTGCAAAAACTTGACAACAGAAAAAACATGTATCAAATGTTTGTTTTTTTTATAATTTTTTTGCAAAGTTAGAAAAAGGAGGAAAAAAAAGAGAAAGAACTGAGGATAAAGGTTCTCCCCCTAGACAATATGTTGGTAAATTTTTGGCAGTTCATATTATTGACTTAGGAATAAAGTGAGCATCCCACTCAATGCCTTTTTTTATACTCTTCATGAATATAATATCACTTCTATTGGAAATTCAAATTTACCCACCCCCACCCCCCTAATGTGCAAAATATACCTGAATTGTTATCACACAAAGAAGTTATCAACACTAGTTAAGTTATTGAAAAGTTGTTAAAAAATATATAACTAGTTTATAAATAAGTTGTTATTTGAAAGACTTTTTATTTGAAATTTGAAAGACTAATTTGAAATCTTTTTTTTTTTTGAAATTTGAAATTGAGGAAAAAAATTTGAAATTGCAAAATATATGAAATTACAAACAGCCAGGACGAATACCATCTACAAAAAAACTTATAGGGTGGCATATCATTTTGCAAAAACTTTACAACAAAAAAACACATGTATCAAAAGTTTGGTTTCTTCATAATTGTTTTGCAAAGTAAGAAAAAGGAGGAAAAAAAGAGAAAAGAACTGAGGGTAAAGGTTCTCCCCCTGGACATATGTTGGTAAATTTTTGGCAGTTCATATTATTGACTTAGGAATAAAGTGAACATCCCACTCAATGCCTTTTTTTATGCTCTTTATGAATATAATAATCAATTCTATTGGAAATTCAAATTTACCCACCCTCACCCCCCTAAAGTGCAAAATATATACCCTGTAATTTTATCACACAAAGAAGTTATCAACACTAGTTAAGTTATTGAAAAGTTGTTAAAAATATATAACTAGTTTATAAATAAGTTGTTATTTGAAAAACTTTTTATTTGAAATTTGAAAGACTAATTTGAAATTTGAAATTGAGGAAAAAAATTTGAAATTTGAAAAATACATGAAATTACAAACAGCCAGGACGAATACCATCTACAAAAAAACTCATAGGATGGCATATCATTTTGCAAAAACTTGACAACAGAAAAAAACATGTATCAAAAGTTTGTTTTCTTTCATAATTTTTTGCAAAGTTAGAAAAAGGAGGAAAAAAAGAGAAAGAACTGAGGGTAAAGGTTTCTCCCCCTGGACAATATGTTGGTAATTTTTGGCAGTTCATATTATTGACTTAGGAATAAGTGAACATCCCACTCAATGCCTTTTTTATGCTCTTTATGAATATAATAATCAATTCTATGGGAAATTCAAATTTACCCACCCCCACCCCCCTAATGTGCAAATATATACCCTCAATTGTTACACACAAAGAAGTTATCAACACTAGTTAAGTTATTGAAAAGTTGTTAAAAATATATAACTAGTTTATAAATAAGTTGTTATTTGAAAGACTTTTTATTTGAATTTGAAAGACTAATTTGAAATTTGAAATTGAGGGAAAAAAATTTGAAATTTGAAAAATATATGAAATTACAAACAGCCAGGATGAATACCATCTACAAAAAAAACTTATAGGATGGCATATCATTTTGCAAAAACTTGACAACAGAAAAAAACATGTATCAAAAGTTTGGTTTTCTTCATAATTTTTTGCAAAGTTAGAAAAAGGAGCCGAAAAAAAAAAGAGAAAGAACTGAGGATAAAGGTTCTCCCCCTGGACAATATGTTGGTAAATTTTTGGCAGTTCATATTACTGACTTAGGAATAAAGTGAACATACCACTCAATGCCTTTTTTAATGCTCTTTATGAATATAATAATCACTTCTATCGGAAATTCAAATTTACCCACCCCCAACCCCTAATGTGCAAATATATACCCAGAATTGTTACCACACAAAGAAGTTATCAAACACTACGGTAGATAAGTTATTTGGAAAAATTGTTAAAAATATATAACTAGTTTTATAAATAAGTTGTTAATGAGTAAACATATTCCAAAAATAATTATTTATAACAATTCCAACGTCATTTATTGAGCAACTCAAATATAAAACGTTTTTCCTACTGTTTCAAGTCTTTCAAATGCCATCAACAAAAATAGTGCTGAATTTTGCAATTCAAAACTTTGCCATTGACAATTCATGGTATATTCCAATTCAGGGTATATATTTGCACATTAGAGGAGTGGAGGTGGGTAAATTTGAATTTCCAAAATAAGGTATTACCATATTCATAAAGAGCATAAGAAAAGGCATAAAGTGGTATGTTCACTTTATTTGTAAGTCAATAATATGAACTGCCCAAAAATTCACCAATATGTTATCTAGGATTATTTTCTATATTATGAAGTAAGACTTGTTTTCTTAATCTGTCTTCTTATGACCTGGAGTGGTCCTAAGCTTATACCAAATTTGTAAGAAAAACAATTATTATATTTGTACAGACCATAAAAAAAAGGCATCAAGTGGTAGGGTAAAAGATCTCTTTTTGGGAAAGACCACTTTTCTTTGGTATTCCAGAAAAATAGCAATGGGTTTTTGGACCACTCCTATTTTACTACAGCATGATGCAATGTGAGGACAGTAATAGGAACTCCACCCTCTTGGTCAAGTTTTCACCAATAATTTGTCAGCATAAATTAAAAACGTGCCCTCTGTTTTGACAAGCAATTGAAATGAAAAAATTATACTTAATATTTGTGATATATTGAATAAATATCAAACAATAAAAGTTACATTTTTAGAATCCAAAGAAATTCAGTTTTCTATTGATATGTAAATAAAACTGAAACACTAAAATGATATATATATTTAAATGATGATCATATAATTGGTATTTCTAAAGAGGTCCTTGTAGGTAAGTCAATAAACTAATAATTTCAAGTGTTTGATATTAAACAATCTTAATAATAACCATATTGATGTATAGCTTAGTTTTTTAGCTTTTCTTTGGTATATACAATTCTTCCCAATTCCTCTTTGGTAACAAGATGTGAGGGTTTTAGTTTTGCATAATTTTTCTCAATTAGATACTGGTTTTTTTACCTTATGTTTACTTTATTTGTAAGTCAATAATACAAATTACAAAATATTTACCCTTTTTTCTATCTTTGTAATGATTTCACTTATCTTTTGCTTATCCTGCTTTTTCTGGGGTTTACGAGTGCAACATATCTGATAACTAAACCCTTCTAAACTCTAGTGTAGGACTAATTTACATCTCATGAAATGCAAGAATGAATAATTGGTCTTGTCAGATAGATAATCTTGGTATGCCTGGATCACTGTATATATAATTAGGCAGTAAGTTCACTGCAGATGATTTCTGGCTCTTCATTCTTGGTGCAAACAAAAAGCTCCTCCCACTTATTCATGCATTAGCAGGTTAGTGTGTATGCGTCAATCAATGAGAGAAATGGTTTGAAATTGTATTATTTGTGATTGCAAAAAGCAGAAAAAAACTTGGTGAGCAAGCCAAGTGGTTTTGCAACTGTTGCATCTCACAGGTATGACTTAATTTATATACAAATTATGACTTAATCTATTATTTATATACAGTGGACATAACTAATTGGCCTATGTAGGATTTCTAATTTAATGAAATTTGTGAAAAAAAGGAAATTTTTTTCTTCTAAAAACTGGTGGAATAGATGTGATGGTTTCAGGGACGGATCCAGGACTTTTTTAGGGGGGGGGAATAGGTTGATCTGATAAACTTACATTAGGAGCAAGTTTAATTAATGCAAACTTGCATTAATTAGGTGAATTATACTACTTTAGACTACATTAGGGGGGCGCCCCCCCCCCACCCCCCCCCCTCTGGATCAGCCACTTTTTTTTCATGTCATGATATTTATTTTCTCAGATTGTAGTTCCTGTGAAACTTGAAAAATGCTAATTACCTGTTTTGGCAGAGAGCCAAGATAAGACTAGTTTTGTTTTCAATCAATGTTTTCATATGAAATGGGCAGACCTTTCCTGAACTTTAAAGAATAAACACTCTGTTTGAAAATCTTTGCACTTTGTGAATTTAGATAGCAATGAGGGTTCCTGATTGAGACCAATTTTAGGACTTGGGTTCTAATTATTGGTTGCTGTGGTAAAAGTTGCCACAATAGCCCTATCCAAGAAAATACCAAATGTCTGTTAAGAAGTGTTTTTTGTCAAATTCTTAGGGAGTTTTCAGAAAATTGAAGGCAATCACACATTTTAGTGGCAGATCCAAAATTTTATGGGGCTTTACTCTAGAAAAGCTCCTATTATAGAATATTCTTCCAGTTTGTTAACCAGAAAATAAATAAAATGCATTTCTTATAGCTGAGTCTGTATAATCTTAGACCTTTTAAGCACAATTTCTAAAATATTTCTAAATCTTTTTTTCTAATGGGGAATATATAAAAAATAATACATTATTAGCTATATATTTCAAAGATTTCAGCTGCTAAATTTTACTTTTGATTTTCCAGGGCAACAGAATGGCTAACAGTATTAATATTAAATAATTTAATAATAATTTCTGGTTGTTTTGAGTTTGAGTCATTGTAGGCTTCTATTTCTACTGATCTTAACTTTAATATGGCCTTTACTTTTCTTTTAAAAAAAAACTTTCTTTTTCATAAAGTTTTTGCAGTATATATATATATATATATTACTATATATATATATATATATATATATATATATATATATATATATATATATATATAATATATATATATATTATATATATATATAATATATATATATATATATATATATATATATATATATATATATATATATATATATATATATATATATATATATATATATATATATAATATATATATATATAAAAAATATATATATATATAGATATATATATATTATATATAGATATATATTATATATTATATATATATATATATTATATATATTATATTTATATATATATATTTTATAACTTGAGACTTCAAAAACCTACTTTGTAATTCCTATAAACATCTGAACTATTTTATATATATATATATCAATATATATATCATATATTATATATATTAATATATATATATATATATGATTTCTCCAAATATATATTGTTTGAGTTTGAGTCATTGTAGGCTTCAACAATTTCTACTGATCTTAAGTTTAATATGGCCTTTACTTTTCTTTAAAAAAAAACTTTCTTTTTCATAAAGTTTTTGCAGTGATATATATATATATATATATATATATATATATATATATATATATATATATATATATATAGTATATAGATATATATATATATATATCGTATATATATATCTATATATATTATATATATATATATATATATATATATATATATATATATATATATATATATATATATATATATATATATATATATATATATATATATATATATATATATATATATATATATATATATATATATTATATATATATATATATATATATATATATATATATATATATATATATATATTTATATAACTTATTCAAAAGTATCTTGTAATTCCTATAACATCTGAACTAATTTTATATATATCCCCTATATATATATATATATATTATATAATATATATATATATATTATATATATATATATATATGTATATATATATATATATATTAGATCTGCCATCAGCAGTCCAATTACCCTGGAACATGTATTTTGGCAGAAACTTTCTCAAAATGCCTTTGAAACCAACTTGAGACTTCAAAAACTACTTTTAATTCCTACAAACATCTAATAATAACATTGCACAACTAATCACCAATTTTCATATATGTATTGGAATAAATTAATTTAAAATTAGTTGCTCCAAATTTAGTGTTCCAACATTGAAGCCAAGTTGTGTGTTCAAGAAAATCTGACTTGTCTACCTGTGAAAAGATCTAATGTTGCTTATGTTTAAACATTTTCTGGAGCACTCACACCTCAATCCAGGTTGTTATAATGAGTGAGATAGGGAAAGATCATACTGCTAATTATATATACAGTGGCCTGGATGCACCAATAATGTCCAGTTCAGAGAAAGCATTTTGCAGTAATATTACCAATCTATTTTCTCTAAATAGTCTGTTAAAGAAAGTTTGTCCAGAGATCACTTATTTAGAAAATCCTAGCTTAATTTTAGTTAGGTCCAATAATAGCTTAAAAGGGTACAATTCTACTTTAGCTACTTTTGGGTATCTTGGAAAGGGGTTATGTTAGGAAAATGAAACTTTCAGGGATGGGTCTACAGGCTAAAGTATGTCCCATGGGGAGGTATGTTGAAGTATTTGCCTCCACACCTTTCTCTCTCTAGAGGGTCCTGAAATTTGCCTACATGACAGGTCTATACCTATTGAAATTTTGACAAAATAACATTTTACTTTAATTTTCAGTTATCAGCTTTTTTTTCTCTGGCTTTAATTCTGATAATGCAATTTCTATTAAGTGGCATTCACAAGTGTGTCTAGCTAGAATCCCATGTCTAGACACATGTCTAGCTGGAATCCAATGTCTAGGCAATGACTGTTCACAAGTAAAATTCAGTGCTTAGCTAGACACACTAGACAAGGTGCTTGGGCTAGACATTGAGTTCTAGACTCTAGAACTCAATGTCTAGTATTTCCAATTACAGCCAATTAGAATGTGTCAAGATCCACTGTTTTCATCATTTTTGTTTACATTTATAAACTGAAATTTATTTTTTTGCTTTCTCAATAACTGTTTTTTTTTTTTTTTTCATTTTAGGCAAATATACAACACAGACATAATAATGAAGCACAAAAGGCAATTGTTTTGCTTATCTTATCCATTAGCTTGTGAGAGTAAATAGGGATTATAATATTTGAAAGTTTTGCCTGCATAAGCTCTGTTGATTGGCTAGAAATGACAATTTGAAACTAAATTTGTAGTTTTAGCTAAGCACCAAGTTTTATATGTGAATGGTTGTTGCCTAGACATTGGATTCTGGCTAGACACGTGTCTAGACATGGGATTCTAGGGCAAAAACCAGTATCCAATTGAGCAAAATTATGTAAAACTAAAACCCTCACATCTTGTTACCAAAGAGGAATTGAGAAGGATTGGGTATATAAATGAATAGCTAAAAGTCTAAGCTATGCATCAATATGGTTATTATTCAGATTATTTAAGATCAACCACTTGAAACTATTAGTTTATTGACTTACCTGCAGGGACCTCTTTTTGGAAATACCAATTATCCTATTTGATGTATATATCCTTTTAGTGTTTCAGTTTTATTCATATATTAACAGAAAGCTGATTTTGTTCTGATTCTAGAAATGTAACTTTTATTGCTTGATATTTATTCTATAAATCACAAATATTTAAATATATTTTTTCTTTTCAATTGCTTTCCAAAACAGAGACCACATTTTCAATTTATGCTGACAAATCATTGGTGAAAATTTGACCAAGAAGGCAGGGCTCTTGTTACTGCCCTCACATTGCTTCATGTTGTAGTAAAAAGGGATGGCCCAAAAACCCATTGCTATTTTTCCAGAATGCCAAAGAAAAGGGGATACCACCAGATGGCTAAGTGAAAATAGTATAGTCTATATATAAAGAAAAAAAACCTTAGCCAAGCATTATATATATAGAAAAAAATGTCTAGCCAACTAGCGGCTAATAAGAATGACCATGTATATATATATACAATCTTTAAATTAGCCAACTGGTTGGCTATTAGATCTCACCTATATATACATTGAAGCCTTAATTAGCCAACTAGTCAGCTAATATTAGAGTTCTATATACAATATAAAATTAGCTAACTAGTTGGCTATTAATGTCCAATGTATACATAAACTTTAGTTTAAACTAGACAACTAGTCAGCTATCAATACAGTTTCTAATAGCCTACATATGCAAAATTAGCTAACTAGTTGGCTACTAAGATCCCATGTATATATAACCTTCATTTGAAAATAGCCAACTTGTCAGCTATCAATAAGGTTTCTAATACATATTGGAAACCAAATTGAATGGGAATTAAAACTATGGCTAACGCAATGGGATGAAGCTGATGTCCCGCAGCCCTATCATCACTAACTGGTGTATATGGACGTCCCATATACACTCGTCCATATTGCTAGCAAGTTGAACTTTATATACTTTAAGGTAATTTAGGTAATATTACAGCTTAGAATTAGCTAACTAGTTTGCTATTGAAAGTCTCATCTATATGCACATTTAGATTAGCCAACCAGTTGGCTATTAGATCTTATTTATATATACACTTCAGAATGAATTAGCCAACTAGTCAGCAAGAAAAAAAAGAACTTTATATACTTTAAAGAACTAGCTAACTGGTCTTTGGCTATCCCAGGTCTCACCATTAGCCTAATGAGTTTTTGAAAGTCCCACTCCCACCTACTTGTTATGTTTCTGTAATTTGTTAGCTAACATTAGTTTTTAATAAAATTTGTTATCTTTAAACAATTCTGTTTCTGCTATACAAACAAAAAAAAAGTTGGGATGGAGCAAAGTATATATGAAACATAGACTGAAACAATTTTCATTGTACTTCATTTAAGCACAAGATCATATTAGCCTATTTTCAGTTTTATAACACACATATTTTTGAATACAGGAACCTTAGATGCCTTTTTTTATGCTGATTACAAATATAATCAAGCATTTTCTATCGGAAATAATTTCAGCCCCCCCCCCCTATATAGTTTCATTTATACCTAGCCTAACCCTGAATTGGCATATATAAAGGGGGATTGAAATTCCTTTCCGAAGCAAAGAGCTTATTAATTCGTTTCAGGAATAAAAATAGGCATCAAATGGAGTATTCCTTTAGCTCCTAAAAAAAAAAAATAGATGTATATTTGATAATTAGATATACAATATTGATGCCAATAGTATGATGCCAACATCTTCAAATTGAAATTGCCATAATCTTCAGTAAACCCTCACTAGGTTAGCGAAAAAAAAACTAAATTTATATCGCAACTACTATTTCAAAAGTTGAAGAAAAGAAAGAGATTTTTTATCACGACAGTAAGAAAAGTCACCTTTTATTCTACTGAGTCACCTTCTCAGTAGAGGACCCAGGCAATCAGCTCGTTTGGTGGCGGATAAAATTTCCTTAATGTACAGGGTCAGCTCCCGGTTTAAGCAAAAGACCAGGTCTATAAAGGATCTTGAAACATAGTTGGAGTACCCACGTCTGTTTTGCCATAAAGGTGAAGGAGGTGGAAGGCCCCTCTGATATGTATTGGTGCATGGCCCTCGACGTAATTTACAACCCACCAGTCACAAACCTTCCCCCAGCAATGGGAAAATTTTGAGGTGATGCAGGACGCAAGAATGGCTCATTATCGTTAGTAATATAGCCGGCCCCTGCTAAAGATGGAGTGGAGTGGCTTACCGCTGTCCTGAGAAGGAGAAACATTCTTTCTTATTAAAAATTATGAAGTACATAACGATCCTGTAGACGAGAACCAATACTACCAGGTCCGAGGCAACCGACGAGTTAACGCGTCCGGGGCAAGAACCGAAAAGTTACGATTTCCGGGGCAACTGACGATCTGACGAAGAAGCTCGTTAATGCAACGACCCTTTAACAACGTTGACAACTTCAACCCCGGAGGTTTTGCTTTCCCAAATGATTTCATCTATTGGAACCCTAAACGTTAGGACAATTGCTAAAAAAGGCAAAATAGATCTTGTCCTAATGAACAATTACCGATATACATGGGATAGTGGGACTTTCAAAAAGGATTCCTAACACTTCAAAGAGAGGATCGCCATACTAGTCTGATAGTTTTTCAGGAGAACCGATGGTGTCCATCGCCAAGGGTTGGGTTTTTGATATCGAATAAAACGAAGATCCCTGATTTCCGTCAACTGGGCCTGTTCAGAACGGTTGACCATGATATGGATGAAAGGATCACCGATCAACATCAAGATCTTACAAGTCTACACTCCTGACTGCAGCAACCCAGATGAAGATCTGACCGTCTACCTGCAAAGCCTAATAGACGCAGTTCCCAAAAAAAGACCTTGTTGTTGCCATTGGCGACTTCCGGTGCTATTGTTGGAAGGCTTCTGCTGGAAACGAAGATGTTATGGGTAAATTTGGCCTTGAACGACTTAATAGAGCTGGAGAACCCCTCATTGAGTTTTGCAGAGACAAATCTAGCCATTACCAATACTCTCTTCAAAAAAGAGAAGGTCGTAAGGCGACATGGACATCGCCGGATGGAAAAACCATAATCTTATTGATTACGTGCTCGTCTCTAGCGGTGGAATCGTCTGTGCTAGATACTATCACCCTCGCAGGTGCGATTTCGACAGCGACCATTCCCTGGTCATGTCTGCACTAAAGATACGTCTGAAATTTTCCGCAAAACTTATTAAGAGACCCGCTTGTTTCAACACACATCTTCTCAGAAAGACTTCCTTGAACCCGCCAGACCTACATCGATGAACTGTCTACTCAATTATCAGGAAGAAACCTTCTTTCTAATATTCCTATAACTCTATCTAAGAGGATATCGATAAACTTGTCACTCCTCTAATGGGGATCAATCCGACGTAGCGATGTCCACCCTAGGAACCAAAAAGGGTGATAAAAACCTTGGATGACCAACGAAATTATCTGATTATGTGAGAAATGAAAACAATAACATGGTCGACCCATTGAAAACAGGGACAACTCCAACCCAGTTGAAGGTTTTGCTTTCCCCTAAATTGATTTCAGCACTATTGGAACCCAAACGTTAGGACCCATCGCACCTAAACAAGACAAAAGAGCAGTGTGAGTCTGATTTTAAATGAAGCGACTCAACCGATATAATGTTTTTGATATTGTGGGACAAGCAAAAAAGTCTCAGTGCTTGTGCACTGCTAGATAAAAACGGCTCCATATACAAAGCTTAGAAGGTATCCCGATCGTTTTGATGGGAGATTTTAAGAAAAGCATCCTAATATCCAAGCCTGATGTTGGACTTGTTTCTCGTTACTGTCTCAAACGGCCCACCTCTCAGTTCTGAGGTCGAAAGGATCACCTGAGACTAACAAGGCCATGGCCCGGAAGAATCTTAAAACTGCTGGACACTCCGTGTGCAACCACCATAGATCAACGAGTTGATCCACTTCTACCTGCAAAGGGCCTAACTTCTTGACACAATTTTTTTCCGCTACAAAAAAAGACCTTGTTGTTAAAGGCGATTGTGATCAATATTACCGTTCCTAATGCTTCTGCTAACAAGATCAAACTGCCAAGATTTTGGAATTATACTCCAACTTACCAGAGCCGTGTCGTCCTTAGTCCTCCAAGAATACCAAGAGGTTTCCGCCCTGGGAGATCGATCGTTGACCAAATTATCACTTTTCAAACTCTTTTAGAGAAAATCTGAAATTCGTCGTGACCTGTATCAGCTCTTCACCGACTTGGAAAACCATTTAATCTTATTGGAGAAATGGCCTATGGTATATCCTCTCCATTACGGAATCGTCACGAAACCTAGTAGATCTATCACCCTCGCATGTACTCCGAATTTCAACAGTCACGACCATTGACTGGTGAAGGTCTCACTGACAGATACGTCCGCAATTTACTTCAAACCTCTTAGTCGCCAGAGCTGTTCTAAACTCTTCCTCACAGCAGATCCCTTGGGAACCCTTGCGGCACATATATAGGGGTCATGTGTTCAGACAAATAAGCTGACCTACGATGAATTATCGACGAAATGGCTGAAACACCCGAGGATTTACAAGCCGTTGCTAAAGACGTCCTTGAAGTCACTAAACATTTTGGAATGATCATAAATGTATCAAAACAAAGCTATGTGCTGCTCACGAAAGCCGCATAAGTTTCAGTTTCAAAGCCCTTATGCCCATATTGTGAAGCAAAGATTTGTCTCGGCTTAAGACACGACTTTTCAATACCCTTGTTACTCGTCTATCGATCATCAGCGAAGTACGCGATGTCCACCGTCGACTCGGAACCAAAAAGGGTGATAAAAAGCCTTGGATGACCAACGATAATCTACTTTACTTATGTGCTGAGAATGAAAACACAATAACAGGTCAGACACTTGAGAGCAGGGACACATAAACAGTTGAAGCGTGCTGTAGAAAAATCCACACGTAGAGCCCATCACGGTTCGCACCTACATTAAAGACAAATGCAGAAGGAACTTTGTGAGTCTGATTTTAAGAGAAGCGACTTCTTCATGTGTAGCAGAAGTTCGTGAGCTAACAAGCAAAAAAGTCTCAGTGCTTGTGCACTGCTAGATGCTTGTGCACTGCTTTCGACCACCTTTTACGGATGGGAATTAAGTCAAGTAAGTCAAGAAGAAACATTAGGCATAATCCTTAGGAAAATAGGATGTGGTCTGCATAGAGACCAAAGAACACTTGCTTGTTGATGATGGTGACTTCTACACAAGAAACTGGCATTAAAATCGGTAGTGCTCTAGCGCATAGCGTTTTCAGAACTAAATCGTACAATAACAAATGCTATTACTCTTCGATTCTCCAATGAATACAATTTCAAGATATGATGATTGCTACCAGAATCAGTGTTTCCCCTCCTCATATCTCGAGATTCAGCCTTAAGCTTTAAAACTTAGTTTATTTTGCTCGTTTACAATATTGTTTGCATTTATTTTACATCAGCGGTTGGTTCAAACTGTGAAATAATGCCAATTTAAAGGAAATGAAAAAAAAAGCATGTATTAAAGTACGAAATCTGGCCCTATTAAATGAAAAGGGACTGGGATGTTGTTTACTTTTTGTTGATATGAGGTGCAAAGCTAGTTAAGTGGCTCACTAGCCTGAGGAGTCAAAAAGAGTGGTAATGTGGTTGTATACTAGGCGCCCAAGTAAAAAAAAAGTCGCAAAATGAAGACTCGGCTCGCAATAAAGTTAATTTATCAGCGCTCTAAAAAAATTATATCTGCACTTGTTGTAGAATAGAGTGGAATTTTCAGCGAATGTTAAGGGAACGTTATACTGAATAAGGTAACATATAATGCATCCAGGTTAACAAATAAGTCAATCTACAACATCTAGGGAAGGGCTAAAAATATCAAGTTGATATTTCCAGAGAAAATTAAGGGGGACTGGAATAGAAAAGTTCCCGGCTATCTCTTCCATGTAAATATTTTTAGCTTGTCTGGCGACACCAGACGCATAAGGCATCAATTTTGGTTTCTATCTGTTCCCCTGATCTAGCAACATAATCTGAGTTTGCTATTTTTTTTCTGGGCTTTCTAAATTAGGCTTTTTCGTGCAAATTCCATTTCAACTTGTCTAAAAGAACGGCAAATACAAGTATAATAAAATTAACATGGACTTCTAGAGGATTTTGAAAGGAACAACTTGACTTTTAGTGTTTTTTTCCTAATTAATTCAAAAAAGGCATTTCCATAAGTTTATTTGTTTCTACTAAAAGTTGTTACCATCAGTTTTATATTAGAAACTCCTGAACTGTTGCACATTTAGTTTCAATAGGCGGGCATAAATACCAGTCTTCAAGTGATAAACAGTCAGGGTTTCAACTTGTATTGGATGGCATGACAAGTGAATATTTCAACATATTATGCAAATGAAAATGCTCCCTCAAATTAGGTTGCTGTCAAAGATTTTGAAAGAAGAGTAAGGCAATTAAAGAAGAACTTGGCCTAGTTAGTTCACAAACGTGCTGTGTTAAATACAAGAGCGCCGGCAGAGAAATTTTCGGGTGGGGGGGGGGGGGGGGGGCAATCGCCAAAATATCAGTAGTCGTTGGGTGACATGGAATATATAATTCAGGAATTTTTTTGATAGGAATAAGCTTATTTTTAAATACTTTTATAAAATAAATCTCAAATAAAAAGAGCAACTAAATTGCCTGCAAAATGAAACAAAATACAGTGAATTTTAAACCGCAAGGATTCCTGGCAAAAGGATCAATTTATTTAATCAATAATATATTTAATTATTATGTATTTAATTTTAAAAGAAAATCAAACTCAAACCAAAATTACAGAAAGATTGCTTTCGTAGATTATAACAGTTGTAAACTTGCCTTTATACAATTTCCTACGCCTTAGAATACTTTACACAAGGAGTAGAGATACTCAAAAATCATCCTGTCTGCACAGATACCACTTTTTGATTTTATAACGGCCATCTAAAATATACCTCTTTCATAACAGGACAATTCTTCCCCTCGAACTTAAATCCGTTATACATTCATACATTAAGAAAAAGAAAATAGAATATTGAAAGAAAACCAAATTTAAACTTACTATTCAGCTGTCAAATTGGCCCTCTTTCTTTTATTATCCTATTCAACTAAAAAAAAATGAACAAGTTAAAAAAAAAAAAAATTCGTCATAAGAGAATCTTATCAAACAGTTTGTGAAAAAAAACTGCATGTAAAGAGCGACTTGGACCAATATTCACCAAAACTAGAAATTTAATTCTCGTGACAATTGCTACACCGGCTGTATTGGCTTTTTATGCTAATTCTAAATATTTAGAATTCTTTCAGTTTATTGTTACCCCACCAAAACCAAAAATCAGAGAAAATTGGCCTGATTTTTGAAAAAAAAAAAAAAGGAATCCCCCCCCCCAAAAAAAAAAAGCAAGCGATCTTATTGAAAAGCTCTTCATTAGGTACATCATATCAGAGAACCCTACCGTAGATGTTTCAAGCTCCAATCTTCAAAATGTGGAATTTCGCCTTTTTTTTTTTTTTTCCAAAAGAAACATCGTCGATACATATTTATTTATTTATTTATTTTTTCTAGGGAAGATTGTATCAAACCAAAGGTCCAAAATAATTGGGAGGGAGCTCTTTCAAGAGTAAATTTAAAGCTCCTTTTTAAGTGACCATACAGATTGGACCAGGGGAAAGTTTTGTTTTCTTGCTGTTTTAGGGCACAAAAACTACAACTTTACCCCAAAGAGGATGAATTTGCAATCAATTTAAAATTATGAGGAGCTAATTGATTTAATAGTACGAATAACTATGTTTTAGGCTTTCCAGTTGTAAAAGAAGCAATGCCACACGGTGGCAGTACAGGATTCAACCAAGTTGATTCGCTTTATTTGTAATACAGTTAGGCTACGCGTTTGGCGATCTGTAATTGCGGATCAGCTATAATGAGGGGGGTGAGTCATTGTTTAGGTGGGGGTAGGGTATATTCGTACATTTTTAATGGACAAACTGCTTACTCTTCACGAGGCTTCAGATAAATGTTGAAAGAGGTTGGAGGGAGTAGGAGAATTAATTAAATTGTTTTGCTATATACAGCAAAAATGTTACATTCCCATTTCTACCAGCACAGAGGTGGATAGCAAGGCAGTTCATCATCAGCCCTGCCATGAATTCTCTTTGGGGTTGCAAATACTGCAAGGAAACTTAGTTTTTTTTTTTTTTTCAGCAATTTTAAATGGAGGTATTTTCTTTTTCTAGTTCTATGAAGTACTTGAATGTATTTAAACAAATCTAGGTAATGTATTTTACCGATAAGAGAAATCCTATTTTAGAGGTTGTGATGGCTTCAGTTATGTAGAAGATCAAAATTCTCGCAGAATTTCCATCCACACAAATAATGATACTTCTGTTCTTCCACCGAAATTATTTTGTAGTAACATTAACGAGGACCTCTTACCAAAATTACTATTCATCGCCATTTTTTAAGTAGCCTATATTCAAGTTTTATCCAAAATTGAAATTGAAAATTTAAACGTAGGACGGTACTAATACACGTACAATTATGGATTTACACATTTTAAAACAATTAACCAGGGATTTAAGGAACAGGTACCACAAATTATATCAAGGTTAGGCCTGGGTAATGATTTGGAAAACAATCAGAAGTTAGATAAAGAAAAGAGCGTTTCAACTGAAAGCAAGAAACAGATTTGAAACCTATTTGAAAGATTGTTCTTTATATGAAGCGAAGCTGTCTCCTTCTTAGCTGCTTACTCTTTACTGTGAAGTTTTTGGCCTTTTTTTCCAAATTTTTAAAGAAAATTTGCAATTGGAAAGATAAAATTTTTTAAAGCACTAAAAATACCTTTGTTTAATAAGCAAGGTGTTGAGAAGGCGGCAGTGCCGCTTATATACAAAGTATTTATATGTGCTTTAAGTTTTAAACTTGCTCCTTACTTTAGTTGAAAATCCTTTTCTATTTGTTTAATTATATTTCATGAAACTGTAAAGTTTTATGAATACAGTACTTTTGGTAACGCAGAAAAAACGATCAATAGTTCAATGATCTCTGTTTGGATTTTGTGAGTGACCAAACAGTTCACGGTAATTAACTGTAAGTACGGAACGACCCGGCTCAATAGTAACCGAAACTCTAAAAAATGAATTTTGATACCAATTGATATATCAAAAGAATTGGCTTATTATGCCTGATTCCAAATATGTTACTACTACTACTACTAACAACTCACGGTAGCACCAAGCCGCCTGAGGCCAACACAGCTAGGCACGCTCCTCCTCCACCTCAATCTGTTCGAAGCCTCCCTTTTTACACCCAACCCACGAAGTTTTCCCATTTTCCTTTAATCTTTCTTTATGACGTCCTCCCGCCCCAGACGGGACGACCTGCTTTCCGTTTAGCCCTAGACGGTTGGCCGAAAAAAGAACAATCTTCGGCAATATGTCATCCTTCATCCGCACAACGTGCCCTAGCCACCTCAATCTTTCTTTCATTATAGCCCTAGAGAGCCGTATTGAACCTCATTTTTCGTATAGCCTATTGTTTTGAAATACGGTCAGTCAGCCGGGTACCCAGAACAATCCTTAAGCAATTTCTCTGGAAAACCTCTAGCAAATCTTCATCCGCTTTTTGGAGCGTCCATGCTTCAGAGCCTATTTGACCACTGTCCATCACTGTAGCTTCTAATATTCTAATCTTGGTTTGCTGCAGACTTATCTTCCTATTCTTCCAGACTTATTTTACTGTGAAAAAACACCCTGAGCCTTGGCTATTCTATATTTTAACATCTTCACTGCTCCCACCATCTTTAGTAATAATACTACCAAGGTAAGTGAAGCTGCCCACCTGATCAATCTTTTCATTACCCAACGTCACCTTTTCATCTTCACTTATTCCTAGCCTTAGTGACTTAGTCTTCCTAACATTAATTTTCAAACCAATTCTAGCACACCCTGAACTCGCAAAACCTCTAAAACTTCATTGATCTTGCTCACACACTTTCTTCTAGGATTGCTTAAATCATCAGCATAATCCAAGTCCAGGAGACTTTTTCCTCCCCATTTTGATTCCGTGGTCTCCCATTGCCTTTCCTGGGCTCCTTAAAACAAAGTCTATCAAAATAATCCATACGACGGGGGATGGAACACAACCCTGCTTAACTCCTGATTTAATACAAAACCAGCTGCTAACCTCATTCCCTACCTTAACCGCAGCAGTGTTATTCTCGTACATAGCACTAATCACTTTAATGTATTTGTCTGGTATACCATACAAGGATAGACTTTACTAAGCTCTTCTATCAACAGAATCGAACGCTTGCTCATAATCTATAAAACTGAGGACCAAGAGGTGTTTGAAAAACCCAGGCACTTCTCACTTATTAGCCTAAGAATGAAAATTTGGTCGACACATCCTCTACCTTTTCTAAAACCGCACTGCTCTTCTCTTAAAACTTTGTCTACGGCATCTCTCAGTCTAAAAAGCATCATATTAAAAAGTAATTTACTACCCACAGAGACCAGACTAATGCCTCGATAATTACCACACTCACTTTTATCACCTTTCTTATAAAGTGGCTTAATTAAGGTTTTCCTAAAATCGTTAGGTACTTTCCCTTTTTTCAAAAATCATATTCATAATCTTCAGTAACTTATTTCCAACCTCAAAGCCACCATATTTAAGAAACTCCTTTACCACCCTATCAGCACCTGGAGCCTTATTTATTCTTTAATCCTTTTAGTACTGTTGCTAATTCCTCCTCACAAAAACAAATCTTCCTTTACATCCAAGGTATCACAAACTTTTTCATTTTCCTCTATATTTTTTCCTGCAACTCTATCTCGGTTAAGCAAATTCTCAAAATGTTTCGGCCCATCTCTCTTTAGTTTTTTCCTGATCGCTAATTGCGACCCCATTCCTATCTTTAACTGGGCCAAGTCCGGATTGACTACCCCCTCTCAATTTGTTAACGTACCAGTACAATATTTTACTATTATGCCGTCTAGCTGCATCTTCCAGATCCTCGGCAATTTTATCCATGGCCTCCATATTTTAATGCTTTCTCCACTTCACACCTCCTTAGTTCATATTTTAATGCTTTCTCCACTTTCTTTACATTCCTTTTGTTTTCATACGATCAATCACTCAGATAATTCTTGTACAAGTCCTTTCTCCTTTCTATTTAAACATAAAGCTTTTTCACTAATATTCTTAGCTGGAGTTATAGCTTTCTTCTCTAATACACCTTCAGCAACTCCACAAATTATTTTTCTAAAATTATTCCAACCATCTTCCACATTATCAAATTTTAAGCTCTCAAGTTTAGTATTCAACTGTTCCTGGTAAGTTTCTCTCAAATTCTCATCCTGGAGTCTACCAACATCATAACTTCCCGGGAGGTAGTTACCCTTCCGATATTTCAGCTTTAAATTAACCCTTGACACTACTAGATGGTGATCTTTACATTTTAATATCAATAACAGCACTCCTATATACCCTAGTATCTTGTATTGCTCTTCGGTTTACTATAACATAATCAATAAGGCTTGCTGTCTTACCATCACGTGCATACCAGGTCAACTTATGAGCCATTTTATGACCAAACACCGTATTGGTTATAACTAGATTGTGATACCTACAAAATTGCAAAAGTCTGTATCCATTACTGTTTTCTTTTCCTATACCAATTTACCTAGGCTGGGTTACCATTTATCCCTATTTCTACCAGACTGGGCGTTAAAATCTCACAGTAATAACATCATATTTCTACCTGGGACCCTGTCTATTTGCTCCTGTAACTGTAAGTAAATTCATCTGAGTCACTAGTATTTCCGTTAGTCGGTTCTACACAGGGCGTATACTACTATGACTGACACCCTGAACTTTCTAGCCATAAAATGAGCAATTAGTATTCTATTATTAATACCTTCCCAGCCTAAACAAGACTTAGCAGCTTCCTTATTCATCATGAGCCCTACTCCCTGTCTATGTACCCCATCCTTCCTGCCTGAGTAAACAAATTCTATATCACCTAATTTCATGCTTCCTACTCCTGGGATATGAGTTTCTGAAATTTCTAATAAATCCAGTTCGAATCGTCTGAATTCGTCAGTCAAAATGTCGATACGATAGTCATTTTTTAATGTCGTAACATTCCAAGTTCCAATTTTTTATGTTCTTTAAATCATTGAAATTATTTTCGCCTCAGGAAAGCAATGATCCCGGATACCATTGCAGGACGGGGATCATACATCTTCTCAAGTCTATGCCGAAGTGCTTAAGCCGGCTTGGAACCGGACAGCAAGAAGTCCCTGGGACCTATATGAATGGAGGCTTTGTGCAATCCTGGGCCCATCTTGGTCACAACATGGTTTTCAGCACTTGGCAATGCTCTTCTATCAAACAAGAGTCGAAATCCTGCACAGACAGTCTCAAGCCTATTACCTCCGACTCATTATATATTCATGCCTACAAATATTATGCTACCACGGGAGGCAACCCATAATAGATAATTAGCTAGGAAGAGGTTTTTCAGCCCAAAGACGCCCATCAAAACATACCAAGCCCAGAAAAACTGTCCTTAGTCAGAATCCCGTGCGAATGTTTGTTTCGTTTACTAGGCAATAATTTCCTCGAGGGGCGCCACTCCTCAAGTGGGAATAGAGTTGACCGCGAGGTCCCCAGTCTTGCAGGTACCCCGAAAGGTCGAGGCAGCCCTTTGCAGAGGCCGTTGTCCATAGATCTGGATCTTACGCCTAGCCGCAGTTGTCCTTCTATAGAGGATCCTCCCGCGATGGTGTTCTGCATCACCATGCAATTTAACCCATTACTGGGAGAAGGTTTGCAACTCATGAGACTTATGGACAAACCAGTGGGCCCGGCCCTTTTGAGTGTACATTTGAGGGGCCTTCTTCCTCCTCCGCCTGCATTTATGACCCCGGGCGAGGGTGCCCCTGTTTCTATTATGGACCCCAGGGACAAGGTCCCCCCTTGGTCCGTGTCTCCTATGGAGGTACCCTAGATATCTGTAGAGCGTTCCCCTATTGCCACCTGGGACACGCTGAATGGCCTGGGGGAGGCCAGGAACATAAAAATGAAATTAATTAAAAATATATACGTTTCATTAAGTATTGAGGATGTGGCCCATATTCTCACCGAGTGCCAGCAACTTTTCTCTATTAAGGGAAATGTATTTTGAGGGTGGTAACTTGGAGTTCCCGGGGATCCTGAAAAACGACTGTAAAAAAGGTCAATCAGGCAGTTATATGTAAATATGTAAATGAAGCGTTGACATCAATGAGTGAAACTTGATATTTATGTTTTTTTCTTGTGGAGTGTAATTAAGAATACTGTTCTGTATGGCCTGTTTTTTGGCTTATAGTATAAAATTATTATTATTATTATTAAGTTTAGTTTGACCCATCAAAAGCTACGAGCCTGGGAAAATTTGTCTGATTTTCAAAAAAAGGTGGAAAAGCCCCCTCGAAGTTATAGAATTCTAATGGAAATCACACACCATCAGATTCAGCGTATCAAAGAACCCTACTGTAGAGGTTTCAAGCTCATATCTGCAAAAATGTGGAATTTCGTAATTTTGCTAGAAGAAAGATCACGGATGCGTGTTTACTTGTTTTTTTTTTTCCCCCATGGGTGATCGTATTGATCCAGTGGGCACAGACCGTCGAGAGAGGGTTCATTCTAATGGAAATAAAAGATTTTAGTTCCCTTTTTAAGTGACAAAAATAATTTGAGGGCAACTAGGCCCCCTCCCACGTCAGTAGAGATGGGGGTGTTACTCCTGTCCCTCACCCCTGCTGCACCTACAACTTTTTTACATAGTTTTTAATGAGGACAGGGTCAATGACCTCTTTCTCCAGGTGTGTTTTTTGGCACGCTCTTAGCGAATGCCAAGGTCAATGTTGTTATTGTTGTTTTTGGCACGCTCGAGGCGAATGTTATGGTCCAGAAATAGTATTTGTTATTGTTTCCGAGGCAAAATGCCAAGGTCAATGTTGTTTTGAATAGAGTCATTAGGGAGAACACGTGGTTAATGGGGTCAATGTTGTTGTCGTTCGAAGCAAAGTTAATGACACTTCCCTCCTGTTCGAGGCGGGTGTTATGATCCAGAAATAGCATTTGTTATTGTTTCCGAGCCAAATGTTATGAGGTTCCGAGAAACAGTTAATGACATTTCCTTCCTGTTCGAGGCAGATGTTATGATCCGGAAATAGTATTTGTTATTGTTTCCGAGCCAAATGTTGTTATCGTTCGAAGCAAAGTTAATGACACTTCCCTCCTGTTCGAGGCGGGTGTTATGATCCAGAAATAGCATTTGTTATTGTTTCCGAGCCAAATGTTATGAGGTTCCGAGAAACAGTTAATGACATTTCCTTCCTGTTCGAGGCAGATGTCAAGGTCAATGTTGTTATTGTTATTCGAGCCAAATGTTATGAGGTTCCGAGAAACAGTTAATGACACTTCCTTCCTGTTCGAGGCGAATGTTATGATCCAGAAATAGTATTTGTTATTGTTATTCGAGCCAGATGTTATGAGGTTCCGAGAAACAGTATTTGTTCTTGTTTCCGAACCAACTTTCTTTTCAGTCTAGAGTTGGCAGTCAGAGTGAAAGGATTGAAAAATGAATAAATTTGAGAAAGAGAGAATTAGATCAAATCTAGTGTTTATGGAAAAACCTTTGATTTTGGATGATGATTTTCTTGAGTTATCTCTTCAACGCAGGATATTCTCCCAAGGAACACTTGACAATATAATGAAAACTGATTCTCCCCCATTGGACTATTGTATGAAACTTTTAAAATGTGATTCAAATGCTTATACTCAATTCATTGATATCTTGATCACGACACGTCAGAATGATATCGTGGATATACTTTCATTGCCAATGTAGATGGCTCCTCCTTCGAAAGAGGCAACGTCACAGAGTTACTCCTCTCCCCTTTCCTACACTTTGAATTTATCGAGCGAAGACGATCAGTTTCGTTTTAGCTGTGTGAGAGAGTTGACATCAAAAAAATGTTCTATATATGCCCATTGTGCATGTACACTCTTGGCAGTTGGACTCAATGCGAGAATTGTACAATTATTGATGACTATAATGAAAAGTGTAAATTATGTAATCCTTGCAAATTACATAGAGGCTATGCAGTACAAATTAAAGGATGTAATTCATGTCTTGAGGAGGTGTGTGACTCTCATCCTAGAGGGCACCTATGCTCCAATTCACAATGATAAATGTGATCAGTGGGAGAATACTTACCCCGCTATGATTGGAAAGAATCCTAAACGTGATTTTAGTTTATTTCTACGAGATTGGTATCGTCGTGGATTTAAATTATTCTGGGAAGAGGAATCTGGTCTACGATTCAACTGTTGGGGTAACAAGACAATCTGGTTTCTACGTCATCGTTGTGATGACTCCACCTACTATGACTATAGACCAAGCGATTTTTATTTGGCAGTTACCGAATGTGATTCACCACTTGAAAACACAGTATGTGATATTGCTTCAAATAGACAGATTGAAACTCGTGAATTTCATAATATGAATGCAAATAGTATCATTGACTATACAAA
The DNA here is from genome assembly GCA_027921565.1 of Artemia sinica. NCBI lineage: Eukaryota > Metazoa > Arthropoda > Branchiopoda > Anostraca > Artemiidae > Artemia > Artemia sinica. The sequence goes on along the minus strand of JAPEVW010000744.1, from coordinate 14,343 downwards.
GAGATATGACAAGAGTGAAGTTACATTGTACTGCAGAAAATGTGATCCTGACTTTGCAGTCAATCAAGATCAATATATAGTGAATCCAAATGATTTACCAGCATTAGTGGTGTCACGACAGTTACCTATACAGATGAAGAAATCTAAAAGTGAAGATTTAAAGACATTGTTGTATATATACATTTTATTAATAAACAAATTCACAAACATTTTTTAAGCACTTTACTCTTAGGGCACTGAAATCAATATTAAATACACTTGTAAGTATATTTTCCACTAGAAAGTCGTTCAGACGTGGATTGTCACCATAAATATGGAGAAACTGCTTGTAAGTATAGCCACGACATCGGAACACAAAATATAGTAGCGCATGGAAGCCACAGCTTTTAGTCGTTAGATCCTGCACCCTTTTTCGATTTTGAATAATAGTTTTTATTACTGCTCTCAATATAGTTGCTGATGTGAGGCGTGTAGAATGTATAGGGTAGGCCAAGAGGATCAAAAAATTCGATATTCTTCATTGTTTGATAGATGCCACAGCCAATGACCCGTCAGCACAGTCGATGGACTGCTATTAACAATAATCAAGGTATTGTTCGCACTTTGATTTTTCCAAGATAGTCTGAGGGTAGACAATAGGATTTGTACTGGGACATGTAGGGGTCCATATTAAATACACTGATTATTTGGACTGGTGTTCATGGCGCCAAGTCTAGTAGAACACTGCCTTCGGAGTGATTTCCCAATAGGTTTCATATTGATTTAGTGAGATTAGGGCAATACTCTCAGCCAATGGGTCGGCAAATGTACACTCTAAACGCACAGTCCCCGTACGTACTATACTCATGTCCTGTGTGCCAGACAAATCCAATACAATGATACCATGTGTGTTTTAGCAAACATATCTTCGGTTATACCATTTTCAAATAGTTGCGAATCATGATCTAGGGTTTGCATGGTCAACTCATACAATGTTCTATAGGATTTATCAAAAGATAGATTGTAGAGTGGGATACCGTTTACTTTGCACACAAGAGATGAAAGTCCAAACATCTCGAATTTATGTGGGCATTCAGTCCATGATCCTATTGCACTGGCGCTCTTTACAAATGCCAAAGCCAATTTCGAGGGGATTTCGCCATTGATAAAGGATGAATCGGTGAAGGTGCGTGAGCCCATTGCAATATGACGCTGATTGGTGATTGTATGAGGAACAAGTAGTTTAATATTATTTCCATTGGCTCTCAATTTTTCCACGGCCAAAGCAACAGAACTCATAACCTGCTGTTTGCGTACATGAAGTATTGCCGAGGTGAGGGAGAGACTTACATCGGGATTGGCGGCAAGTTCCTTTCTCAATATGAAATTGGATGGTGCAAGCGTCAATTTTATATCCACTTTAACATTGGGCGGTAGCCATTGGGGTATATTAAATATTTCATGATATATTTTTCCAACTAGATGTAATTCACTAGTTGTAGCATTTTTAAGTGCATCTGTACTATCAGTATTAGTAATATATTCATATCCATTGGAGGCACCTCTCAATTCCTTGTATGACTTGGGTGTCATCATCAGCATGAATTGGATATAGCTAGCATAGTTTGAGAGATTGTTGCTTGTGCTCACCAGCGTGCCATTGATGTAGACGCTAATTTGACGAAATAAATTATGTAGTATACAATTTTCATAGGATATTCCATCGGCCCGAATCGGCATTGTATTATCAGTTTTCCGGACTTTCATTTGCAAATCTATAAATGTTGAAGACATGTCCATAAAGTAGTCTTCATTGGAATAAATTTGAAAGTGGATATTATCGGAGAGGGGTTGTAGTGGATAAAATTGTTCATAGTATCCATGCTTGACACTCACATCAACATTTTCGGCATTGAATAGATTCAATGAGGCGGTGATTGAAGGTTGAGAATCCTTATGCGGCAGGTAGGACATCTTAGAGAGAAATCAAGTTTCGATCTAACAATTTTCTTCCTGGGCCTTCTGGTTACACTACGTGTCGGCTTTCTTTTTTTCTTTGACAAAGGGATGTCTTTCGTTTCCGTCCTGAGTAGAGACTGATGAGTGATGCATTGTTTCTTGACCTTTTTAAACCTTTACCATTTTGCTTTAATTTCTCGCCAAGGGTTCGCGCACTGGACCTAAGATTTTCCGAAGCACTTTTTTTAAAATCCTTGCCAGAGCCCCAATCGTATAGTGTAGAGGATGCAAAATCTGTCGCAGCCGGTACAAGATATTTTCTAGCCAGTGGTAGTGAAGAGCGAAACAGCTTAGCAAACCAGCTACCAAGACCATAGCCAGACATTGACGAGCGACCCTTGTAATAGTCCATTCCATTGCCCTGTTGTCTTGGGCCAAGAGTATTAACATAGCAGTCAATATCAGGACAAGTGAATACCACTTTTCTATTAGACATCTTGCTGTTGAACGATGGGTCGAAAATGACATGTAATCACAGCCAAACCTTTTGAAATTGCTATTGGATCACCCAATTCAGTTCTTAATGTTAACTGACAGAGTTCCAAATAGGAAGTGTTTACTGGAATATACTGAAGATGCTTTATATTGTAGTGATGAATATGTTCTTGATTGGTTTTTCGTTCAAGAACTCGTAGGAGGGGAACATTTGAATTACCAACCCGAGATGTTTCCACAAATGAAGCATAGAGAAATATACAAGTGTCTGTGGAGAAGGCAGGCGGGTAGTCAGCAAAAATGAAATTAGTGTTTCCGGCACTTTTACCATTGATTATATTGAGCTTAAAGCCAAGAACATCCCTTAGGTTATCATTGAGAATAATCTTTTCACTGGCAATAGGTGAACTAATGTAGATCTTGCCCTCCTCCTTTGAATAGTTGAAATGAAAAGCTCCTTTTTTACGAGCGGAAATTCTTTTATTAATAGTACGACATAAATCATTCATACAGGTGAGTTCCTCGTAGGGTAATTCAATATATGGATAATCCAACCAATTGATTTTTTGAATTTGTTCTTGATCACCTGGTGGTGGTGGCCAATCATAGGGTCTAATTTTTTATTTCATATTTACGATCCTTTCTCAGGATGTCATAGGTATTTTTGAGAATACAGTCGACAAGAGCCACTTCATACTTTCCGTCGAATTTGATGGTGGGGGAGAGTTTGTCCAAAAATCACTTGTTTTATTCAAGTCATTGTAGAGAGGATCAGAAACATTGGACATGAAAGTCACATAGAAATCATTGGGCATTGTTAATATCTTCAGCACTGACCCAAGAATCAAAATCGAGTTGTATCCTAGCCAGCGAACAAGCAACTGCTTCTTGCCCCTACGAGTACGACTCTTTAATATCTTTTCAATTTGATAAATTTCACTAGTATTTCTAACTTTTTGCAGTTCATATTCATAAAAACCACCGAGAATCTCATCATCTTTGGTATCTCGTAAGCCGATAAGTTATGGGTATGGTGTCTAGGATTTTGTGACACTTTAAAAAGTTCGGTGCTCCATAAATAATTCCCCTTTTCAAAAATATAGTGGTTCTATTAATTCGAACAGTATCACCAACATTGAATTTCTTCTTCTTTTTCTTCTCATTGCCATTGGAGTATTGCTTTAGAAAAGCATCAAATGTATTCTCACTGTAGTGAACATCCCGAGGGCTAGAGTTGGACAGAGATCGATGTGGTCGATGGTTGTATATCTGCATGATTTTATCTAAATCGTGAATAAAAGCAGATGTATTTTTCAGTGTACAATATCTTGAAATTAATAGACGAATCGTTCTTATTAATCGTTCGGCCAATGCAGCCTTTATCGGACTGTGACTATGATAGAGTGTCGTATTATATTTCAAAAGAACCTTTTGCACATGAGGGTTAACAAATTCACTGCCACGATCTGATTGAATTTTTCTATAGGAATCCTGCTCAAGAATACTTTCAATGGCCCGAGCAACTTCAACACCTCTCTTTGATCGCAGTGGAATGGCATAGGCATAGCGACTAAAATACTGATTGCCACTAGAATATATTTGTAGGGTGTATTGTGACGTCGTTGAACTGCGTCTAAAGTTAAAAGATCCATTTGCATTATATGCAGAGGGAAAAAGGCTTTAGTTTGACGATATTGTTTACTGCGAAGTCTATGATTCCGATGTAGTGTGTAACTTGGTTCATTTTCTAGATACTCTTTTACATTTTTCAATGTGGTGCCGGAGACTTTGGAAAGCGTTTTGGGAGAACTTAAACTTCCCGCTTCACCAACATTTTCATAGACACCTTTCAAAAACTTCATCCATTTTGAACGTAACACGTAGTGTAATGTCCACTCCCCTTTTGCACACTGGAGGGCGAATCAATTCGTCTTCGCTTTTGACTAGCAGCCACAGGTGTTGTAAAATCAGTGGTGCTAGTATCTTCTTCTTCTTCTTCTTTTTTAAATGGTGTTGTTGGATGTTCATTTAATTTTCTTTAGAATTTGCTTATTGCCAATAAGACTTTTGGGAAGTTTGATACACTTAGAAAGGTGTATAGATTATCGTCAAAGGATAAGAGTCCTTTACGATTCGTCACCATATCACAAATTAAATCAACTAGATTATAACTTTTTTCCCCGAATTATAATTCGTTTCCCTATGCTGTCGACTTGAACTTGATCACCAGATTCCAACACGAGATAAGATAATACTCTTTTACTCTGTTCTCGATAGGACAGTGGCATAGGTTCCCAATTTTCAATACAATCGAATTCAATTCCTTCTCCTTTGATTGTGCAGAATCTTGAGATGCTTCTTGTTTAGGGAGGCGATCGGGTCTCTCGCGATAAGGTCTATGTTTGTCCATACGTCGCAATGCATCTTGAAGTAAAAGCAGTTTTTTATCATCGGCAATATTCTCATCATTAATGAATTTGTTTAGATTGTCTTCAAAATGTTCGATGGGGCGAGAGGACAAGTTCAAATGGTGTCAATTTATAGGGTTTTGCCATCTAGAGAAAACTGTTTACAAGTCCTGCGATTATCGGTAGTAAAAGTGTGAAAAAGCTACCACCTGCTTGAAGGAGTCGTTTCTTTTAAATTTGTTTCCCTTATTTTTACAAGCCAAGGCACGTACAGGGAACGATGTTGCTTTGTCTGTTGTCTAACACCTTCTGGCAGTTGAACATTGCCCTCAGTTAAATTTAAACAAAGTTCAGATATTAGATTAATGAAATCATTGTCGACACCATGTTTGAGTATAGCCTTCCTAAGCAAGGGTTTTGAAGTGCTTAAAACAGAAAATAAATGCCGTTGTTCGTGTAGTTTCTTCAGTGTCATGATAGCGACTAATAGCCTTTTCTACTATTCACCGGAAGATATACTGTAATTTCATTGTCGAAAATGTCGGTGACTACACTAAGATCCTCGGGCGTGCTCTGATTAAGATCCATAAAATGTAACCGTAGGGCTTGCTAGTCGCTTGAGTGTACGCTGACAACAGAAATTTGGGGCGCCGGGTATATCTGTTTATTGAGAGTTATGAGCGAGCTAGAATCACGAACGACTCGATAGATAATATAGATAGTGCAATTCAAAGCAAGGGTTCGCATACATTTGCTCTGATGAAACAGATTGTGTAGAACTAGGGTTATGGAAATGTTTTCATGATGAGATCGGACAGTGAACAATTGCAGCATTTCCTGTGAGAACTGTTCAATGGATTCAGCCAAATCATCAATAATCAGCCAAGAGTTCGGTTCAATACTATTGAAAACATCAAGTCCTCTTATGAATTGTATTGGTATGGTTGTGGCAATAGCTTTTATTTTATCATAGGACTCTTGCCAAATACTATAGCAATAGTAGATTTTTTTTCGGTTTTTCCAAAAACATTTTATCGCAATTTTGAATTATTCTAGCTAAAAGCGTTGTTTTCCCCGACATTGAGGGTCCACACAGAAACGATCTGAAGGGTGTTTTAAATTGATACATGCTGTTGACAACAGTCGGACTATGACTAACTGTAAATCATATGTGTCCAATGAATAAGTAGTAATTTTCCCGTCTATTCAAGAACAACAAAACAATATTTCATGGCAACATTTATTACGATAAACACTTGTTCAACATGAACAATGATAACACTTTTTGTACAACACCTTTTTGTCCATCTCTACAGCACTTTTGTACACACTTTTCATGTACAACACCTTTTGTCCATCTATAGCACTTTTCTATACAACACTTTTCTATACAATAAAATACACTTGGAACTAGCACAGTTGAACAGTAGAGTGATTGGTGGCCCCCCCCCCCCCCGGGAGCCGGCCTTGGGAAGGGTCCCCCACCCCCCTGGAGCTGCGATGGAAAAATAGTTGTCGTCACTGCTACGGGTTAGTGGTGATTAGTGTTGGGTTAGATGAGGTTGAGGGTTAGTTAATTATGAAAGGTTGAGTGGTGGTTAGTTAGATTAGTTTATCCAGACCAAGTTGATTACGATAGTCTACGCATTCAACTCGATCTGAAATACGATAGTGGCCATGTGGCAGGACACTCACACCGTTCTCGAGCACATAGACCTTGTCAGATATACACGACATTGCATTTTTTTCTACTCTCACAGTATAATTTCTATACTGTAGAGAGCGAATTGCAAGCACTTGTGCTCTTGGCACTAGGCTACTTTCTACACAGTCTTTGTATACGCTCATGTTAAAATTGCTCTTTACAAAGTGTGTAGGCACCCCTTTACATGTTTTCTTTTCATCCCCACTATGTGTTTCCACGCAATAAACTTTGGGACCCGGGAACACCCCCCTAGATATCAAATCACTCCCCGTTTCAGATTTTAATTTTAATAGTTGGTTGGGGGCTTGACGTTTCACCAGCTCGGGGTAGAGGGATGGATTCCAGTTGGTGAAATCCATCCGCGAGCTGATGTGCACCCCATTTTGCAAATCACCCAATAAATCTTCAGTTTTTACTTTTAGCAGTAGAGAATCGGTATCCCCATAATAAACTTGTACCTCCCCCTCCCGTGGCCATTGCACCTTTGCACACATTGTAAAAGAACGACAACATGAGCTTTTTTGAAATTTCTAGTACTGAACTACCTCCTGCGATATTCTTGTTCGTACTACATTTCGCTTTTTCCTGTGTAGAAGAACCATGCCGGCCTCTATGCTCGTGAATGATGTGAAATTAGGGTCGGCAATAATTCGTGCACACTCTAGAGGGTCAGTCACGACGTCACAGCGAGATCTGTTACGTACGCTTTCGCACATTTTGCCAAACGCTGAATTTAGAATGAGCTTGTACAATTCCTTCTCCACCTTTGAATTTGCCCTAGAACGTTTTATCGACAAAAGTATCGATAAACGTTTTCAAATAAGGTTTCTGATTAAACTGAAGGACCCTATGTATTTTGGTGATTTTGAAGCCATTGTTCACCATCCAGTGCAAAAGCACATGGTGAACAACGATATTCTCTTTAGGGTCCAAATCAGCAATCAGTTTCTGTTTAGAGGGAGTCCAATGCATCCCCATATCCTCAACCAATGACCGATTGTAGGGGCTCAACGAGTCCCTGGTCACTGGTCGATTGATACAGGGAAAAAAAAATCTTTGACTGAGTCGTGAAGGGCCAGTGGAATGTGACCGTCAATTTCAAAGAACCATCCTTGTGGCCCGTTGTCCTCGACGGTGTTAATGTCGGGGAACTCACAAGGATTCTCAAGCCATTGATAGTTCCCACACGGCAAAGAGTAGTGGACATTGCCGAGGGGTACAACGAGTTCATGTCCAAGAACACTGCATTTGACTTTACACCGGTGCTTTGTCCGCTCGGATCGGGTTGATAAGACCCGGTCCCCGTGAAAAACACATACCCTCCCCTCATTGAACGCTCTACAAAAGGTGTTGGTCTACATCCGTGATTAGGCCTATTTCCTCCCTGCTAATTTTTTAAAATTAAATCCATTACTAAATGTGGTGTAGAAAAATAATATCCTATATCTAGTCCAAACTCTGAATAGATCTGGTCTGTATTCTTACAGACTATATCCAACAGAGTTAGAACGTCACTGGCCAAGTACAGTCTACAATAATCCCACCCATTTTTACAATCCCCCTTAGCCCACACCTTCTTGGCAAACTCGTACTCCTCGACTGTGCATTCACTGTTGGTGAGTGAATTGTGAAAAGCTTCAATTGGAGGTAGTTTCTCCTCGCTTAAGCGAGCGCCAGAACAGTAATAATCATATGCATATACACCTTTGCTGGTTAATAAGTCATACATTTCACTGTCTGGAAAGTGCTGTTTAAGCAAGGGAAAGCTATCAAAATTGTCGCTTTTCTGCACTTGAATTAGTTGACTAAGGGATTTGGGGGAAAAAACTAAAAGAATCTAAAAACCTAATTTTATTCCAGCACGTACGCTCATTATCCACTACCTGCCATTTCAGTTCGAGAAGCAATACTTCTCGGCCGATTTGGGAATGATGTTGTAGGTAAATGAATTATTTACCATGGACTATCTACTCCCCCCTCCCTCCCTATGCATACGTGCCAGTGCTGGTAAAATAAATTTTAAGTCATAGTTAGAATTATGATAAAAACAGGGATAAAAAACTGTTGGCTAACGTTTAAATTACACGATTGATGTGCTACTCCCCTAAAATTACTACCCCCAGAGGATATTTCCTGCCACAAGTGGTCGTGGTCTCTGACTTTCCCCCTCCCCCCTCTTTTCCCTTTAGTCCCCTTATCCTCCTCTACAAACTCCCCCTTACATACCCAACATATTTTTTGATTTTTAATCGCGAGACGATCCTCTGCAGACAGCACCATTGGATAATGCGTATTTCTCAAACGAGAAATAGCACCATTAGCCGTGCCAATCAGTTTAGTCAATGCCTTGACCATGCACTCATCTCCCTCATCCAATGTTTCCACTACTTCTAACAACCGCATGGTATTAGAATTGTCTCTTTGCGCATGGGCATAGGAGACTGCAATGGCCTGGTGTTCTTTGATACGGTTTGGATATTGTGGGTCATTCACCTCCACAAGCTTAGCTTCGCAGTCCAAAGATATTTTGTTGCATTGGAGAAGAGTATTCTGAAAATTTTTAAAACGTAGAATGGCCCTATCCCCTGAAACCGTTTCCACTGTCTGTATCCATGCCGTCTACAGTGTCTCATATGACCCCGTAGTTTCATATCACTACGGAATTGTGACAAGCATGTTGGACAGTAGAAACGTACCCCATTATGCTTACCACCCCCAGAACTCTACTAATGTCAGTGATTGGTTTTAAAATGTCCGATTGTGTTCGGTTGACTAGGTGGCGTGTAAAGCAACCAAACCCAGTGTTTAACCAAATCAACTGACGGGCCCCTTACGGGGAAAACCACCCCCCTTCTTTTTAGAACGAGCCCCATCTTTAAATTCTGTTTCGTATTGTACCACAGTAACGCCAATATTTAAATGGGCATTAGCCCTTTCAAACATGTCAATGGATCGTAGCGTTACTGGGTATTTTCCTTCTAAGCATGAAAAATCTACAACTGGGAAATGGGACCCTTCCTTCCCATGTACAGCCCAGTGATCTAAATTCTTCTTAGTAGCGTCACGTGCTAGAGGCTCATATGCTGATATGAGGAAAGCATACTTGAAACACTTTTGATCTGTTTCAAAACAGATCTTCTGGACACCTTTACAACCCTCTAGATCTGGATTATAATTTAAGACTGTATCCCTTTCATACCCCCCACCTGCCCCCCCTCTTAAAAAAATCTTTCTTAAATTTACAAATATTTACGCTTAAATTTTCAATGATAAAACTACTGACCCACTTCCATTTTCATTATAGTTCTCGAGATGCGCAATAATTTGCCCTACCCACTCACTAAAAACACCCTCAAAATTTTCTAAATTTGGATAAATTACGCGCATCTCGGAATGTATAAAATGATAGTAAACCTCACTTTTCCCCCCTCATTCAAATAAAAACCTTTAAAACAATTGACACCTTAATTGAATCCCTACCCCCCCACAATTGAATTTGGTTCTCCAGTAGTGCACGAATTTTGTCTACATAGGCATGCACTATTTCTACAGGATCAAAAACAAAATTTCCCCCCCATTAGTGTATTAAAAGGATCCCCAAATGTTGCAGTGAAAACAACTATATTATTCAATATTGTATTGGACAAAAGAAAGTCTGGGAAAGATGTATCCCCTCCCCCTACTTGTTCAACAATATTTGGACTCTGTTCCACTTCAGCTGTTTGAAGTGGGTAATCGGAGGCTGGAGGGTTCCCTGCCAATTCCCGGGTAAAATGTCTAAAATTTGCAAGGTATTTTGGCTCAAGTCTACCAGTTCAACTGCGCTATTATCTACTTTAAAAAAATCATCTAAAAACTCATCAATATTGTCAGGTACTTCAATGCTATCGTCCCATGTTAGATTGTTGGGGGACTCCAAAGATGCATCTTCTTCCCCTTCTTCACTAGACGGCGAGTAGGGGACCAGGACAACCTATAAATGAAAAAAATAGCTTAACGACGATCTAAGATATGACATAGAATTTTTTTTTTTTTTTTTTTTTTTTTTTTTTTTTTTTTTTTTTTTTTTGCGCTTCTTGGGGGGGGGGGGGGCATCCCTGCGGCACTTCCCTGACCCGTGGCGCTTCTTGGACCCGTGGCGCTTCCCCCGGCGCTTCCCCGGTGCTTCCTGGACCCACTGGCTCCACCCGTTTACATAATGTCCCAAAAAAATTTGCTTAGACTGCATAAGTCCAAGTTTCTCTCTAATTCCATTCTATAGGTTCGGCGAACTCTTCATTAGCTCACAATTATTGTAAGCCACCGCGCGAGTGTTCCAGGATTGAACCGTTAACTCGGTTTCCCCTCGCTAAAATCTTTGGCACGATAGAATATTTGCGAAATTACGGGATCCATATGTGACAAATACAATAATCTCTCTCAGTTCCTTCTCTTAAAACTATGTGATAATCAATTGTGAAAAATATGGAATTTTGAGTTTCAAATGGTGAGCATTAATTTAAATTACCTAAAAATATTCGTTTATGAGTTATCGACACGATAGGGAAAGATTAGAGAAAAGAGTGGTGGTTTCTCTGCAAAAAATTACATTTAGATATATCCCGCTGAGATAAGTTATATTGGGTTGAAAACAATGGAAGAAATAGATAGTTTGAAGAAATAATACTCACATTTGCATAATCCGTCTGGACTTGTGTGCCAGATGGCCCGGCTAGTGCATGTTGGATGGTCACTTCCTGACCTTGTGCAGCTGGGTCACCTCTTGAAGGCCCAGGTAGTGCATGTTGGAGGGCGAAGGGACTGGTGACGTTAATTTCTTGTGCAGGAGCTGTGACTTGTGCAGCCGGGGTAGCTTCTGAGCCCCTTGAAAAGCTTGTGTAGGTGGGGCTTCGGCATTGAAGCTATTCACCCACTCTCTCTTTAACTTTCTGGCAGGCTGCACTTGGACAGGCAGTGCGGAGCTGGGGGGCTTTGGCCAGTGATCATATTGCATGGCAGGGGGCGCATTATTGGCCCTCGTCTTCTTAGCAGGAGGGGGCACGCATTCATCGCTATTTGCGTCAGACATAGGCCCCATCAATGCAGTGTCCGCAAATTCTTCATAATTTGCCTTAAAAAGAAGAGAAGAAAAATCAAATCAAAATAATTTCTCCCTTTTTAAAGAAGGAAAGTTATTAAACATAATTTTGTTTAGTTTATCACTAAGAAAAGCACAAAACCCATATTCTCTCCCCCTAAATTTAGGAAAATTAAGCCATCCCTCTCATAGAGTTAATCATGCGTTTTATTCAAGCGAAAGGCATATCTTACTAGCTTTTATTCAAATGTTATAGCTAAAATCACTAAATGATGAAGAAGCAATAATCTTTTCTATTTCTAATAAAAGCGCTAACCCCCTCCCCAGCAAAAATCCTGGATTCACGCTCCCCTCCCGGCCCCAAATTTAGGAAAATTAAGCCATCCCTCTCATAGAGTTAATCATGCGTTTTTATTCAAGCGAAAGGCATATCTTACTAGCTTTTATTCAATGTTTTATAGCTAAAATCACTAAAATGATGAAGAAGCAATAATCTTTTCTATTTCTAATAGAAGCGCTAAACCCCTCCCCAGCAAAAATCCTGGATTCACGCTCCCCTCCCGGCCCCAAATTTAGGAAAATTGAAAGCCATCCCTCTCATAGAGTTAATCATGCGTTTTATTCAAGCGAAAGGCATATCTTACTAGCTTTTATTCAAATGTTATAGCTAAAATCACTAAATGACGAAGAAAGCAATTATCTTTTCTATCTCTAATAAAAGCGCTAAACCCCCTGAACAAAAATCCTGGATTCATCCTTCCCGGGAATATAAAAGAAACTTTATTGAAGGCTTGAAAAGATTATAAATTTACACATTAGTTTTCTTGTCAATGGGCGTACATGTCTATACACAGAATCCCCCTTACTTTTACTTACTAAGAAGCTGTTAGAAGCGATGTATTGGCCCCTTTTACATAATATTATAATTGTTAGATCTTAATCTGTTTTCTCTCTTCCATACAGGTTACGAAACTACAATTCTAATTATTGCTTAAAAGTGTTTTTTAATTTTGACGGAGAAACCCTTTGGCTGCTGCGTTTGTAAACACATCGGAAGAGGGGACGGGGACAAGTAATTATAACCCTGCGGAAATGTAAAAGAAACTGTCAAAACCAGAGCGAGCTAAAGCGCTGGGATGTCTCAGTTAGAGAAAAGATTACAATTGAGAAAGTCAAACTTTAACGAAATGCTATTTTCTTTTTTGCGAGAATTTGGGTTGTAAAGCAATGGTGGAGGGGTTAGGTTTTGAGGGTAAAGGAATATATTTACATTGATTATAATGATGTTTGTATAGTTTGTTGTGGTGGGGGGGGGTTGAGGGTATAGGATATATTTACATTGATTATAAAGATTGTATGGTTTGTTGGGGGGGGGGGGGGATTTAGCTGGAAATATAGAGGGAAGGAATTTATCGAAAAAGTATTTCTTTTGCGATGGGGTTGTAAGACAATGGGGGGGGTTAGGTTTTTGAGGGTAAAGGAATATATTTACATTGACTATAAAGATTGCATGTTTGGGGGGGGGTAGGTTTTGAGGGTAAAGGAATATATTTACATTGATTATAGTGATGTTTGTATAGTTTGTTTGTGGTGGGGGGGGGGTTGAGGGTATAGGAATATATTTACATTGATTATAAAGATTGTATGGTTTGTTGGGGGGGGGGGATTTAGCTGGGAATATAGAGGGAAGGAATTTATCGAAAAAAGTATTTCTTTTGCGATGGGGTTGTAAGACAATGGGGGAGGTTAGGTTTTGAGGGTAAAGAATATATTTACATTGACTATAAAGATTGCATGGTTGGGGGGGAGGGGGGGGGTTTGAGGATAAAGGAATATATTTACATTGAGTATAAAGATTGTATGGTTTGTTGGGTGGGGGGGGGGGGTTAAGGGTGAAAAGAACATATTTGCGTTTTAGCTGAATATACTGGAGGGTGTCCAAGGAAAATTCATTTGAAAATAAAAATGTACTTACATTGCTAATTGCGGGCGGCTGCCAAGATCTCAAGCTCATCAAATTTATCCATTGTCAGGTTGTTTTGCACTGTGTCACAATAGTTTCCGTTAATTGAATTGCATTGCATGCCCGTTATATACGAAATATCTAGGTCGAATTGTTATGTAAACAAAGCCCTCTGATTGGCTGAGAAGGGGGATGTAGCTGTTTCCCGGGAACTCGTAACATTTGGCTCGGAAACAATAACAAATACTATTTTCGGATCATAACATCTGCCTCGAACAGGAAGGAAATGTCATTAACTTTGCTTCGAACGATAACAACATTTGGCTCGGAAACAATAACAAATACTATTTCCGGATCATAACATCATCCGCCTCGAACAGGAAGGGAAATGTCATTAAACTGTTTCTCGGAACCTCATACATTTGGCTCGGAAAAAAAATAAAAAAACAATAAAAAATGCTATTTCTCAGGGATCATAACACCCGCCTCGAACAGGAGGGAAGTGTCATTAACTTTGCTTCGAACGACAACAACATTGCCCCATTAACCACGTGTTTCTCCTAATGACTCTATTCAAAACAACATTGACCTTGGCATTTTGCCTCGGAAACAATAACAAATACTATTTTCTGGACCATAACATTCGCCTCGAGCGTGCCACAAACAAAATAAACAACATTGACCCTTGGGCATTTTCGCTGAGGCGTGCCAAAAACACACCTGGAGAAAGAGGTCATTGACCCTGGTCCTCATTAAA
>JAPEVW010000120.1:365000-531139 GCA_027921565.1 Artemia sinica | reverse complement strand
GGAACACCATCTAGTAGTGTCTATGGGTTCATCTAAAGCTGAAATTTTGAAAGAAAGGTATCTTACCTCTCAGAAAGTTATGATGTTGGTAGACTTTAGGATGAGAATTTTAGAGAAACTTTCCAGGAACAGTTGAACACTAAACTTGAGACTTTAAAATTTGACAATGTCGAAAATAGCTGGAATAACTTTATAAAAATAATCTCTGAAGTTGCTTAAGGTGTCTTAGGGAAGAAAGTTAGTAATTCAGCTAAGAATATTAGTGAAAAAGCCTTATGTTAAATAGGAAGGAGAAGGGGCATGTACAAGAAATATCCGAGTGATAGATCATATGAAAAAAAAAAAGAAATGTAAAGAAAGTGGAGCAAATATTACAAAATGAACTAAGGAGTTACGAAGAGGATTCCATGAAATAAATTGCCAAGGGTTTGGGAAGATGCAATAGGGTTTGGAATAGTAAAATATTGTAATGGCGTGTTTAATAAATGAGAGGGAGTAGTCAATCTGGACTTGTCCCAGTTAAGGAGAGGAATGGGACTACAATTAGTGATACGGAAAGAGTTAAAGAGAGGTGGGAAAACACTCTGAAAATTTCTAAACCGGGATAGAGTTGGCAGAAAAAAGCTAATAAGGAAACCCTTAATTAAGCCGCTTTATAAGAAAAGGTCTTATCCTTGAATGGTATACCAGACAAATAAATAAAGTGATTAGTGGCTATGTAATGAGAATAGCACTGCTGCGGTAAAGGTAGGATATGAAAAAATTAGTAGCTGGTTTTGTATTAAATCAAGAGTTAAGCAGGGTTGTGTTCTATACACATTTGTAAGGATTATTTTTTATGGACTTTGTGTTAAGTAAGCATAGGAAAGGCAATGGAAAATCCACGGAATCAAATGGGGAGGAAAAAGTGTCTTGGACTAAGATTATGCTGATGTTTTAAGCATCCAAGATGAAAGTGGAAAAAAAAGGAAATATTTTTAGAGGTTTTGCGAGTTCAGGGTGCTAGAATATTTATAAAAATTAATGTTAAGAAGACTAAGTCACTAAGGCTAGGAATAAGTGAAGATGAAAGGTGACGTTTGGTAACGTAAAGATTGATCAGTGGGAAGCTTCACTTACCTTGGTTGTATTATTAGCAAAGACGGTAGGGGCATAAACTTGACCGTCTACTCCAAACAATGTAACAATAAAGAGTAAATAGGATAATATATCTGGCATGACAGCCCATGCTTAAAAATTTGAAAGATAAAATAAGGAATAAAGAATGTACGAACTAAAAGTAAATGCAGTTTAAAATAAGACAGTTTCTTAAGAAACCAAAAAAGCCGTAAATTATAGAAATTCACAACAGGCTACGTATCACAAACCGATCATGAAATTGGTAATCAGTTCACCATTAGGGGACTTCAAAGTCCGCTTCAAAGTGTAATTAGGCCAAATTAAAAAGTTCATATAAAATATATGTGAAATAGATCACTTTATTTTGCAAAATAACATATTGTATTATAAAATCTGTTTGGAAAAGATAAAAAAGGGGACTCTTAAGTTTTGTTTGTGGATTACTGTCTTCGAAAAATAATTAGAAAGAAAGACCACCCTTTAAGTTTGTCTGAACCTTAAAAAATGATAATAATTGAAAATTATAATAACTGTAGTATTCCAGTGCTATGCATTTGTCGTCGACAAGACAAGTTTAGAACTTAATATATATATATCACTCAATGAAAAATACCTTAAAAAAGCATTTATTCTCAATACATCAGCCCTCAAAATGCCGTGCTAATTCATCTTAAAAAGAGCTAAGAAAACACATTGTGATTTCTGAATGGGCAAATGCCATATGTACACACGAGGTGGTGTGAGGACTATCAATTGCGACACAAAATGTTGTTGTATAAATGCAGGGTAAATAACCGGTCGGGTCGTAAGCCTAATATCTCCTTATATATGATTGCAACACAGTCTATCCTTATAAGATATCGTGCGGACTTAGCAATGTATCTCAGCAATATTGTAAAAAACTGCATTTACTGCATTTTCTGGCTAAAAAAAAAAAACATTCAACATTGCGATGGTTTAATAGGAAGTTCTGCCCAGAAGTTTACAGTTCTTACATCTGGTAACAATGAAAGACCTAAAAACCCACAAAAATCTTGTCAATCCTGTAATCTATGGATTTTCTGAGCCACGGAAAATTAACTAGGTCCAAAGTTTGTTTGAAGGCCATCTTAGACTGACCAATGCAATAAGTTTTTTATCCCAAAACTAAAACATTGAAAAGGGAGCTTACTTTGTGATTGCAAGCAAAACAGAGAAACCAAATCATTTAAGTAAAAATGGACTATTGTTCACTCATCGTTCTGTGATTTAGAAGCAGCAAATACAGTTGCCAACTTGAACTCGTAGATTAAAACTTATAAAACAGGTGGTTTAAAACCCTGACCAAATTCAGTGTATTTTCTTGGCCTTACAAGTTATGATCTTAGCTTAAATAGACACAACGCGTTGCTGTGTGTCAGAATGAAAGTAACATTGCTGACTTTGCTAAGGTTCCTAAAGCAAAATAGAAAAACCAACCAAAATTTTCAAACAAAGAATAATAGTTTTGGTCTTGAAGAATTATAGTTTTGAGAAAAGTGTTTAAAATTTTTCACACATAAGAATAATGTTGCCAAATTTCCTAGGACCAAAATTAATGAAAAGGGTTTTCCTAATTTTACAGTGCAAAGGAAATATATTTATTTAAAATACTTAAATAGTGTGTTAAATACTATCATTTTAAAAAATATCTATAATTAAATCTGTCGTATTATTAATGAACAAAATACGTATATAGCTTCAATTAGCTTCGATACGTATACGCCTACGGAACTTTTATTATTTTTATTTTTTTGCTAATCCTTCTGAAGAATAGATGCGTTTTTATTTGACTTTGACATTCGCTTTTTTTTAAATTGCACGTGAAAAAGCCTTATCAACAGCTCCAAGTATGTTTAAAAAGATAATGTACTCGTAATTCCTCATTTTCAAATAAAAGGGTATTTGACAGTTATTTGTTTAAACGTTTTACTTATGGAGAATTCAATCAGAGAAAGTCAAACTAAAATTTTCAACAGAAAAAACTTGTTCCATGTAAGGTTTTGTTCCACCCTGGAAATTTTGGATTTTAATTATAACAAAAGAATTTGTAGATTTATATTGAACTTTGAATTTATGCCCATATACACAGACAAACACAGAAACAGACACACACACACACACACAAACGTGTTCCTCTTTAGGAAAGAAAAATTTAAATAGATAAGGAATAAGTTGTTTTCTAAGAAAACCATACAGATCATGACTTGCTCAATAGCTTTGAATTTGTGTTTTAAAGTTTCCAGAAGGGGAATGACTTATCGAAAAGACAGAGTGATTAAGAAACAGTAGTAATGAAAAAAGTGCTTAGTGATTTTTTCAGCAGAGTTTAACGTATGATGTTACTTCTAGGGTTCAAGTGGTGGCTGAAGTTCGCAATTTATTCATCCTAGTTATTTGTTCTAGGCCTATTGATAAGTATTTGACTAATGATGTATCAATGAAAAGATGGGCTATTGTTTATGAGGTTCCTAAAACAATTTTCACGTTAAATGGCCTTCAAAAGAAATGTGATTAATTACAGAATAAAAGTTCTACTTATTAAGGAATGAAAGTTTTTGTGAAAATAAGAAGGCAAAAGACAACCAGCATAGTTTGAACAATGTGAAAACTATTGCTTATGTAATTAAAATTGAAGAACCTAAATCAAAGTTTTCTAATAATTTACCTATTAGATTGACAACCAGCAGACAACAGGAGAATTTTTAGTGGAAATGTATGCAGATTGGTCCATATTGCTTATGTATTTTCAATATTATTTGATATTCAAAGGGGATGGAGGACTTTATCCTAAATCGTTTAATATTTAAACAAAATTATTACTCATTGACTAATTTGCAAATATAAAGTATGAATGAAAGAAAAAATTAAAAGTTTTATATGTATTAAAACGAAGAAGTTAAATGAAAGATTGTAATTTTTTATTTTTAATAATATTTAAGTTCAAATTAAATACCGTTGACTAATTTGCAGCCAAATTAATCTTTCAGGTTCAAAAATTTTGTATTTTGGAAACCAGATCTAAAAACAATGTGTCGTAGATGCCTTTTACAATGAATTGAAGACTACTAATACTACTACTAACACCGCAGCACCTACCCACCTGAGGCCAACACAGCTACGCACGATCCTCCTCCATTTCAATCTATTCAAAGCCTCCCTTTTTTACGCCCGCCCATGAAGTTCCCCTTTCCTTTAAACCTTTCTTTATGACATCCTCCGACGCAAGACAAGGGATAACCTGCTTTCCATTTAGCCCTAGACAGTTGGCCGAAAAGAACAATCTTCGGCAATCTGTCAATCCTTCATCCGCACAAACGTGGCCCAGTCCGCTCAACCTCTCCTTCTTTATAGCCCCAGAGAGTGGTGTTGAACCACATTTTTCGTATAGCCTATTGTTTTGAAATAACGGTCAGTCAGCCGGGTACCCAGAACAATCCTTAAGCAATTTCTCAGGAAAACATCTAACAAATCTTCATCCGCTTTTCGGAGCGCCCATGCTTCAGGCCCATATTTGATCACTATCATAACATTAGCTTCTAATATTCTAACCTTGGTTTGCAGACTTATCTTCCTATTCTTCAATTTTTTTTTACTGTGAAAAAACACCCTGAGCCTTGGCTATTCTACTTTTGACATCTTCACTGCTCCCCACCATCTTTACCAATAATACTACCAAGGTAAGTGAAGCTCTCCACCTGATTAATCTTTTCAAAACCCAACTTCACCTTTTCATCTTCACTTATATTCCTAGTCCTTAGTGACTTAGTCTTTTTTAAATTAATTTTCAAAACCTATTCTAGCACCCTGAACTCGCAAAACCTCTAAAGCTTCATTCATTTTGCTCACACTTTCATCTAGGATGCTTAAATCGTCAGCATAACCTAAGTCCAGGAGTCTTTTTCTCACCATTGGATTCCGTGGTCTCCATTGCCTTGCCTTTGCTCCTTAAGACAGAGTCCATCAAAATAATCCATATAAAGGGGGATAGAACACAACCCTGCTTAACTCCTTATTTAATACAAAACACCAGCTGCTAACTCGTTTCCTACCTTAACCGCAGCAGTGTTATTCTCGTATATAGCTCTAATCATTTTTTAATGTATTTTTCTGGTGTACCATACAAGGATAAAACCTTTACTAAAGCTCTTCTATCAACAGAATCAAACGCTTGCTCATAAACTATAAAACTGAGAACCAAAAGATGTGTTTTGAAAACTCAGGCACTTCTCAATTACTAACCTAAGAAGTGAAAATTTGGTCGACAGATCCTCTGCCTTTTCTAAAACCGCACTGTTCTTCTCCTAAAACTTTGTCTATGGTATCTCTCAGTCTAAAAAGTATCATATTACTAAGTTATTTACTACCTACAGAGACCAGACTAATCCCTCGATAATTACCACACTTACTTTTATCACCTTTCTTATAGAGTGGCTTAATTAACATTTTCCTAAAATCGTTAGGCACTTCCCTTTTTTCAAAAATCATATTCATAATCTTCAGTAACTTACTTCTAACCTCAGAGCCACCATATTTAAGAAACTCATTTACCACCCTATATGCACCTGGAGCCTTATTATTTTTAGTCGCTTTTTTACTGTCACTAATTCCTCCTCACAAAACAAATGTTCCTTCAAATCCGAAGGTATCAAAAACTTTTTCCTTTTCCTCTATATCTCTTCCTTCAACTCTATATTGGTTAAGCAAATTCTCAAAATGTTCGTGGCCCATCTCTATTTAGTTTTTTCCTTATCGCTAATTGCGGCCCAATTCCAATCTTTAAACTGGGCCAAGTCCGATTTGACTACTCCCTCTCAATTTGTTAACATGCCAGTACAATATTTACTATTATGCCGTCTAGCGTGGCATCTTCCAGATCCTCGGCAATTTTATCCATGGCCTCTACTTTAACACTCCTTAGTTCATATTTTAAGCTGCTTTCTCCACTTTCTTTCCATTCCTTTTGTTTTCATATGATTTATCACTAAGGTAATTCTTGCCACATGTCCTTTCTCCTTTCTATCAAATATAAAGCTTTTTCATTAATATTTATAGCTGCAGTTCTAGCTTTCTTCCTATAGACACAGACTTCAGCACCTTCAAAAATTATTTTTTTAAATTATTCCAACCATCTTCCCCATTATCAAATTTTATACTCTTAAGTTTACTATTCAACTATTCCTTGAAAGTTTCTCTCAAATTCTTATCCTGGAGTCTACCAACATCATAACTTCCCGGAGAGGTAGTTACCCTTCTGATATTTCGGCTTTAAATTAACCCCTTAACACTACTAGATGGTGGTTTCTTTACTCTTAACATCAATAACGGCACTCCTATATACCCTAGTATCTTGTATTGATCCTGCCAGTCTTCGGTTTACAATAACATAATCAATAAGGTTTGCTGTCTTACCATCGAAATCCTGCACAAAAAAATCTCAAACCTATTACCTCCAAATCATTATATATTCATGCCTACAAATATTATTCTACTATGGGGAGAGCAGCCCAAATAGTTAAATTAGGTACCTCCTTCTGTAATAGATGTAAGGTACCTCCTTCTGTGGAGGTACCTTACATATCTGTAGGGTGTTCCCCTATCGCCACATGGGGACACGCTGAATTGCATGGGGGAGGCCAGCTAATATCTAGCCTAATTTATTGATTCACTTCAACATTAGCTTGTTAACAAATGTAAAATTAATGTCTAGCCTAATTTATTAATTCACTTCAACATTAGCTTGCAAAACTAATTTAAAACTAATATCTAGCCTAATTTATTGATTCACTTCAACATTAGCTTGCAAAACTAATGTAAAACCAATATCTGGCCTAATTTGATGATTCACTTCAACATTAACTTGGAAAACTAATGTAAAATTAATATCTTGCCTAATTTATTCATACACTTCACATTAGCTTGCAAAACTAATGTCAAACCAATATCTAGCCGAATTTAATGATGTACTTCAACTTGTAAAACTAATGTAAAATTAATATCTAGCCTAATTTATTGATTCACTTCAACATTAGCTTGCAAAAACTAATGTAAAACTAATATCTAGCCTAATTCTAGTTTAATTGGCCAAAACAGACCAAGCCCAGAAGAATTAAACATTAATCAGAATTCCTGTGTGAATCCTGTGTCGTTTAGTAGGCTATTATTTCTTTTAGGGAGACCCCTTCTCAAGCGGGTATAGAGTAGACCACAGGGTCCCCAGTCTTCTGGGTACCCTAATAGAATTTAGGCAGCCTTTTGCAGAGGCCGTTGCCCATAGATCTGAATCTTAAGCCCTAACGCAGTTGTCATCCTATAAAGGATCCTCCCACGATGGTATTCTGCGTCGCCATGCAATTTAATCCCTCACTGGGAGAAGGTTTAGAACTCACGGACGTGTGCACACACTGGTGGGCCCTCCTGAGTGTAAATTTGATGGGCCTTATTCCTCCTCCATCTGTATTTACGGCCCCTACGAGGATGCCCCAGTTTCTATTATGGACCCCTTGGGCATGGTCCCACCCTTGCTCCAAACTTGGAGGTACCCTCTATATATTTTTCTTAAAACTATTTGAAATTTCTGAAATTGCCGTAGGTTTTTTTAATAACCATTAAATATAATATTTTTTACCTTTTGACTTTTCGATTTATAGTTTTACCTTTTGACTAAATCTAACAAGGGACTCCAGTTTTATGCCATAATATTAGGAGGGAACAACGTATAGTATACATTGCTAGAATAAGGTAATGCACGAATCAGTTTTGATCACTTTTGAGGTTAAAAACAAGAATAATTTACACACAAAAATGAGAGCTAATCAAACTGAGTACCAATCGAGTTTAACCAATTCCAGCCAACCCGTATAGTATAATATGGTCGAACAATATGAAAAAGAAAGAGTTATTTCACACTATACAGATACGTAATGCGAATACTTTTAATTGAATAATCGGTGGGTTCTACCTTAAAAGCTTTTTCAAGGTTCAGGAAACTTTGCTGTTATCCTACTTTTAATGCAAGTTGAGGAAAGTTGTTATAACTATCGGTCACAGAGTGACTAATACAAATTGAGGGTTTCAGATAAGAAATCTGAAATTTAAAGTGCATTAAAACTAGAACCATGGAATATATCCTTCACTTTTGGTAGGAATCCTAAACAAATACCCAAAATTACCCAATATATTTACCCGAATAACAAAAACATGCTTTATTTCAGTTAGTTATCAAGCCTAATTTTTGAAAAAATATTATAGTTACTAGGCTTCGGCATCAGAAAGCTTCATTATTGTTGAATTTGTCATATTTTGTTAGAAAGGAACAAAAAAAAAAAATTAGTACAAGGTGCCTATGAAAGAGCAAGGATGCTGCGCATGGGGGAACAAAAGGATGTGGGCAGGGTCAAAACTTAAAGAGTTCTTGCGGCAAAGAAGAAAGCTATGCTAAAGGGCTTTCACAGAAATCGTTTAGGGAAATTTTTAAGTATAAAAACATGAACAGGGGTTACAACATGGACAGTTAAATATCCTTTAATACATTTCATTACTTTGCGTGGTAAAAAAAATCTCAGAATTAAATCAAATGAGCCTTCATTAACTTCCAAAGATGATTCGTTTTATACGCTGCGACCAGGAGGAAAATGAATAAATATAAGGTAAATAAAAGAGTCTAGTCCTTACGTAGACTAGCATAGAATTTTATTACGAATGTAAACATTCAACAATCGGTGCAATCTCAAATTTATTCTAGGGTATAGTCTTTAAGAATATCAATAAAGACAAAAGTTTGCTAGGAAAGGTGACTGTTGTTTAAACCTACTAAAATAAAGTAAACTACAGTACAGACAACTTTGAATCACTTTTCAAAAGGACGTAATGTATACACCCCCACAAATTTACTTAATGTAACAAAGATAAAGTAATATCCAAAAAAAAATATTTTAAAAATGCTGTGATTTATGGCGATATACAAGAAAGAATCCTGTATGCCAAAAATATTTTGAAATTTAATCACGCAGCTTACCAAACCTAACTGAGATAAATCATGAATTGAGTCAAGAAATACTCAAGAATGATATAAAAAAGGCTGTAGGAAATTTTGACTACGTCAAGATTGAAACACTCCTACAACCACTTGCAGCCCTTCTTAAGGATGAATTGTGAGATATTATTTTGACAATAATAGAAAAAGGTTTTGACCAAAAAGGATAAAAAGGTGCTATCTTAGTATTCAGAGAGTACTGGTACAAAATATCCCAAAAAGTAAGTACCCAATAACAACGGCAGAAATTGTAAAGTTATTAGACTACTCCATGAATAAAAAACATGGAAACAACATTTTGGTCACTATAATTTCTATTGATCTTAGTAGATTAAGGACATAACTCACTGGAACATATTAAAAAAATTTAAATTTTGCTTAATAATAACCACGTTTTATGTAGCAAGTTCTCAAGGTACTACCAACTGCTTCAAAACAATTATCAAACGACAAGCAAAATAGTTACAGAAACTTTAACGTAAATGCAAAAACATTTACGAGGATATAAAGAACATCACACTGAACTTGTTCAGAGAATGATATACACTTTGGAAAAAAATGTATTCAGACTCAGATATGATAGCTTATGGAAAAAGGCATTGTGGAAAACGTCTCTGTGCTGATGTACAATTAAACTTTGACATCGCCAAAAACACTTGTTAAAAAGGATAGCCCACTGCAATTATGGTGCAAAAGGACAGTAAGGGGCCATATTCAAAAATCTAATTTTACCCAACCAAACCTTGGCTTACCCTTAGTAGGTAACAAGAAATCATTAAGCCATTGTATTCCTTCAAACAATTAATCCATATGATGTATCTAATCCATGACCAATGTACAACTATTAATAATAAATCAGTCTATTAAACAAGCAAATTGATCCCGCAAATACGTTTTAGGACTCGAACCCTAAACCATTTAATGACTGAGGGACCAATCATGACTGTAATAGATTCAACAAAATAAAACAATATTTATTCCCACGTGCACTTTAAAAGACATATGACCGTTAAATTCAGGAATATGTATATAATGCATCAATTTCCAGATAATCATGAAGATATGTGGTGAGTAACGAAAAGGTAAATAAGTTCAAAACTCCTTTTCCAGCTTATTAAATAAATATCCTTTAGAATATATGTCAATAAGAAAAGCATGGAGTTGCCCTAATTTGAACAATCTCAACCATTGCCAGACAATAAAAAAACTGGAAAATCCCCTAAATAAGGAAAACTATATAATAAAAACCCACAGTTTACCAAATGTATCAAGAGTAATCACGAATTAAATGAATTAATCTTTAACTATGTCCTAAATAAAACAGTGAGTGATCTGAGCCATACACCGCTTGACTCATTACTAAAAATCCCCTTAATTATCAAAAATGATTTGATAATTGACATCATGATCAAACAGATGTTCTGTTCCTTCTCCCAAAGAGTAATTCATGAAAGTTTTGAATACAAACGAAAATTTGCCTCCCTCATTTTTGAGGTGCTAATTAAACGATCCCAAAGAAATGCTCACCCCCTAGTAGAAACTCTAATTGGTGAAAACCTATGACACACATAGATGATGAACAAGACTTCACAATCATATGGCCACTAACATTCCTATCAATACTTATAAATCAGGGATACAATCTTGTAAAAACAAACAATTTACGCCTCACCTGTCTGAAAATTACATTAGTCAAAAATGTGTCGAATCATCATCTGTTCTAGCAACTTATTATCTGTATGAACAAGATTACCAAGAATTAAGAAAAGTAATCCTTGATCTGTATAAAAATGCCAAAAACTTTGATTCAAAAGTACTGCCAGGTGTAGACCTAGTAGCTTTTGATGAAAGACTTAAAAGTTCAAATTCTTTATTTTATCACATGCAACTAACTTTCATATTAACACGCATTAACCTAAGAAATCCCCACACTAGAACAACTAGGGTATGCAGAAGAATATACGCCAATATATGAGAAAATTAGACATTACTAACTCATTGAAAAGTATTAACATCCCAACCAGACTTACAGACTTCTTTCTTAATTTGTAACAAAGCATACAAGCAGTTCAACCTGTTAACACCTAATTGGTTTATGCCTTTCTGCATTAAACTCAGTTAATTCAGTGACATAGTTGATTAACTGTAACCTTACTTCCAGATTTTGCCACCAGCCATCAGGTGAATTAAATTTTTTTTAACCCTTTATATTAATCAACCAAATGACTAAAGGACAACCAAAGGACTTTAAGAGAGTGTGTCCTGAGTGTAGATTAAGGGCAACAATCAATTGCCTGGTATGTAGTACATGCAACTCTTCCATTCATGAGCAATGTGCGGGGATAGAACGTTCCCAGTGGAATAAGAACTGCTTATGTTTGGATTGTTCCTCGAAACAAAACATCACCAAAAATCAAGAATATACCACCCCTAATTCTTCGAAAGCTAATGATACCCCACGACGCGATTGTCAGGAATAAATTCTTCAAAAAAGCTAGCGATACCCCACGACGCCGATTGTCAGAAATAAATTCTTCCTTAAAAGAAATTTTAGATGATATCAGGTCGTCCCCCCCTTGCCCCGACTTGCCCCAAAGGGATGGTAAAGCTTTCATTGCAGCCCAAAGCGAGTCAGGGTCAGACTACTCCCTTACCAGTATTAACCAGTGTTGCCAGTTGCCAGACTGATTTTCTGCTAGAAAACTAAAGATGCCAGTACCCAGAAGGATTTTGAATATAATTGTGAGCCTTCTAATGATGCCTCCTGCCAGACTGAAAATTTTCCTTGTGGTAATTGTGATTCCAGCCCCCTATGTGACCCTTCCCTCCCCTCCCTTTTAGTGCTAAGAAAAACTCGAGTTCGTTACCAACGAAATTTCTACTTTCATTGATCTTAGGGGGAATGTAATTAAAAACACACTTATGTCTGTGAATACGAATAAAAAAAAACGCCAATTTGAAACCAACTGCAATTCAATCCACAAGCAACAACTCCCAACACATGAATATTAATGAAGCAATTGTCTACTCAAATATGAATGTAATCGGTCACCTAGTCCAGAGGTCAGTGACAGCTTAAATGAGAAACTCAATCAATATTCCAGATCCAGAGGTCAGTGACAATTTAAGTGTGAACTCAGCAATATTCCAGTTCCAGGGGTCAGTGACAACTTGAGTATTATTAGTAAATCGGTTCCTGAAGCCAAATCAGGGAAGAATTCTATTGCCTGCCGTTTTCACTGGCCAACAAGTGTATAAAAACGAGTGATTTTACCTTTGTTCACCCTTGTATATCTTTTTTAAGTACTGGTCACTGTAACGACAATTATTGCTCCCTTTCCCATTCCAAACCCTGCCATAAATTTCAAAGTGTCCTTTGTTTCGAGACTAAGTGCATGTTATTACACTTGAAAAACAGGGATTATTGTGCTATAGCCAGGCGCGGTAAAATTTTTAATAGTAAAATAGTTACAAGTTCTCAATCAACCCAAAGCGGAGCCCCCTTCATTCAATTAATAAAATTAGCTCACCAGCGCATACTCTTAATTTTTTATCCCAAATCCATCCTGCCCACTCAAAAAACTTCCACCTTTTCCACCCAGAAAAAAAACTCCATATTCCCAGCAAAATCCCTTCCCTCTTAACACTCCCAATTAACCCCTCCCAAGTTGAACCCCATGAAAATACCACCGTCTTATTTCCCTCCCATATTTTCCCGCCTCTGACCCATGCGTTTAATCCCTCGTGCCCACCCTACCAGGTGACTCAGGTCTGAGACCTTTTGCATTTAATAATTGTCTTGTATTAAATCCTAATTGTTCGCACTTCCCGACAACTGAAAACAAGTCGGACCTTCCTCATCATGCTTTGGCTGTATCCTCGCTCTACCCTCCACCTCCAAATCCCCCAAGGTAAATCCTTCTCTTACCCTACTTCTCTGCAGCATCATAATATTAAATTGAAACCCCACCCAGGAATTTCTCAAACACACCAAGTATCCCTGTCGAAATTCCCCAATCGGTTGTTTTTCCCAAACTTTAGTTACTAATGCCGAAAGTCTTAATTTTGAAAAGCTTACTGAACTCGAGGTGCTTTCAGAATCAAATCTAATCGATATTATAGCTATTACGGAAGTACAGTCCCACAACCCAGGGTCTCTGCGCCTGACAAATTATTCAGAGTTTAATAAACTCCGTCCTTTAGACCACCCACTTGGAAAAAAAGGTGGCGGTGTTTTGTTCTTTACTAAGAGTAACCTTTACCAAAAGGTTATTCGAGTCCCTAGTTTATCCGAGTACGATGAAATCCTCTGGCTAAGTATTAGACCAAACGTTCTTCCTCGTCCATTTAATATTATTGCAATAGCCGTTTTCTATTATTCCCCAAATCAAAATATCGAGTCAAAACGTAAATTCATCCAGCAATTGCAGACAAGTGCTGATTTTGTTATTTCTAAATACCCCAATGCTGGTCTTTTTTTAGTTGGTGATGCAAACGACCTTAAAATGGATTCATTTTGCTCCTCACTTAAAGTTAAGCAGATTGTTAAAATACCAACGACTCAGGGAAATACCTCTCTTGATGTTATTTTAACTAATATGTATAATTTTTACAACCCTCCCTCAGCTCTGCCTCCATTAGGTGGGAGTTATCATCTTTCGATTCTTTTATCCCCCTCCTCAAATTTTAATCATTCGTTCTCAATAACTTATGGCAGTTATCGCCCTCTTCAAAATTCTGGTCTTTTTTTCTTTTGGTATGTGGCTGAATACTGAAGATTGGTCCGATGTTTATAGTTTAAAAAATATTGATGAGAAAATGGCATTGTTTTTCCACAAAAAGCTAATTGACAAATATCAAATTTGCTTCCCGGAAAAAAAAATTAAAAATTTCTCCAGTGACAAACCTTTTATTAACCAAACTATAAAAACACTAATTAGAACCAAACTGAAGCTTTTCAAAAATAGTAAACAAGATGAAGCCAATAAACTAAGAAAATCAATTAAAAGAAAAATTCGCACATTGGCACGATCGTACTACAAAAAATAAGGTCGAAGTATTGTTTACTAATAAACCAAAAAACTGGTATTCTGAGGTTAAAAAGCTGTGTGGCAGGAGGCTTGAACAGCTTAACTTCAATCTACCCGAGTCCCCTGATATTACTGCCAATAATCTCAATAAATCCCTCGCTTCTATTGTCCAGAGTCTTCCACCACTGTCCGACCAATTACCATCAGGAGCCCTTTCCCCTTCTTTACCCACTGTTTCTCCGTCTGAGATAGAAAGAAGAATTCAAAAACAAAGAAAGACAAGTATTTGTCCTTTGGATATCCCTTTCCTCTTATTAGTGCCTTCGGTGATTTCTTGTCTAAGCACTTGTCTTTCCTGTTTAACAAGATTAACGAGTCTGGGCAAATTCCTACAATTTGGAAACAGGGTTTCATAACCCCTTTGAAAAAGAAAAACGGAAAGCCTGGTTTTGAAGGCGTCCGGCCTTTTACTCTTAATCCTATTTTCTCGAAACTTTATGAAGGATTAGTTGCAGATTGGCTAAAGGAAAAAATCCTACCTCTTACTGACTTGAAAGAATTTGGGAACCTAAAATCCACCTCTACTTCCCATTACCTCGTTTTCTCTTATTGATCACATCGGGAAAATCCTTGAAAAGCCTAATTCCTGGCTAAATTTAATTTCCATCGACCTTCAGAAAGCATTCGACCTTGTTAACCACAATATTTTAATTCAGAAACTTGTCAACGAGTTCAATATTGATCCCTTACTGGTGAAATTAGTTGCCTCCTTCTTAACAAATAGATCTCAAGTTGTCAAATACCAAAATCATTATTCAAATCCTCTCCCTGTCCACAACGGCATACCCCAAGGTACTCTCCTAGGTCCCCTCCTTTTTCAGTAATGATCAACAGCCTCGCAAAGGAATTTCCCGACCGATGGAAATTTGTGGATGACCTAACGGTTGTGGAAACTTGCTTCAGAAATTTAATAAGTGACCCTATGAGTATCCTCAATGAAATTGGAGACGGGGCCTTAGACTTAGACATGACAGTAAACCCCTCTAAGTCCATGATAATGCCCATTTGTTTCCTCAAATCCTCGCCCTATTTTCTTAATCCTATCCCTTCTGAAATTTCTGTGTCCTCATTTAAACTACTTGACGTCACAATTTCTTCAAATTTAAAGTAAGATATCCACGTTAATGACATCATCTATAGAGCTAATGTGTCTATCGCCCTCCTTAAGCTCCTAAATAAATTCAGCGTCCCCCCTTCCCACTCCTTAAGAATTTACACGTCTTTTGTCCGCCCGCATCTAGAATATACTTGTCCAGTTTGGCACCCTGGTATCTCTCGTGAAGAATCGGAAAAAAATCGAATCAATTCAAAAAAGGGCCTTGCGAATAATTTTCAAAGAAGGCAAGGTGCCTTACTCTCTGCTCCTAAAAAAACCTAGTCTGAAAACCCTGGAGCAAAGGAGGGTTTCGTTGTGCCTCCGTTTTGCAAAAAATTTCATAACAAACCCTCGGACGGCAAGTATTTTCCCCAAACGTCACTCCCCATCCAGCATACTGCCGCCTCGAGCTGTTTCTGAGCCCATCCCTGCTTTGTCCCCCATTCGCTGCTTTACTTCCAGATACGAAAGAACTTTTATCCCCTTCATTACAGAGAAAATGAATAAAATGTCTCAATAGTTTCTTTTTTTTCCCTCTTTTTAGTTTATTAGCTGATGGTACTGCCCAGGTTCTTGCGCTCTTTTGCTTGCCCCCCCCCCTTCTTGACAAGTTTTTATTGTTTTAACTCTTTTATTGATTTACTGTAGTTTAATTGCTGACACTTTCTTAGTAGCCCTTTTAATTTAAATGCATTTACGTCTCGTTCTAAGTTTAGTTTGACCAGTTTTTAATGCATTTATGTCTCGCTCTAAGTTTAGTTTGACCAATTTTTGTTTTTTTTTAACCTTTTAATTGATTTTTTACAGTTTTATTTATTGACTTTTAAATGATGTTCGTTATGGTTTTCTCTATTCGTTGTTGTTCTTTGCATTTTTAGTTTAACCATTTATTTTGTTGTCGACTCCAAAGTCGACTCTAAAGTCTATAATATCTTGCAGGTGACTAAGAATTGCATTAGTGCCCCTTCTGACAGGGGGATCATTTTCATTCACAAAAACTCCATAGCTTTGCTTTCTCTGACTTAACAGTTTCCAAATCTTTAAAAAAAAGTCCACTCCTTTCCGTAAAATAACGGCTTCATCAACACCACTTAAATTTTCAAAAACAAAGTTCAACAGCGGTGAATACAAAAAGCTCGGAAACGCTCATCTCGTTATAAATTCACTTCAAAGATAATTTAAACCACACACACGCGAAGTACACGTGATGGTCAGGTGACGAGCGAATAATAGTAAATTAAGTTCATTAAAGATAAACTTGCCACACAGGTTTGTTTATAATCCAGGAGAAAGCTATTTTTTCGTCTGCATTGATATAATCCTTTGCAATAGGTTTGAATCCAAAACAGGTCTTTTCACCATGAACTCTGAATGAACACTCCAAAGGTGGCAAAGGTGGCAAGGAACTGGGATCTGAAGAAGAAATAAAATCAACATCTTATTCGGTAGCAATATATAACATTCTATAAGGGATACCACATCTGCATTGCACAACTACTGAATGTCATTTTTCTATTTTTCCGGGTCTTTTTTTCTGGTCTTTTTTAATCTACTCAAGAGTTCTAGGTAGGAAGATAAGGTGAAGAAATACATAGAGAATGGGAGTCTCAATTCACTGTAAAAGTATCTATGAATCAGCATTCTTGATTCGGTTCCAAAATACAAGACGTTGAACTTGAAAATTTAATTTGGTTTTAATTTAGTTAATTTAATTTTGGTTTTAAATTATTTAAAAGTTATTAATTTTTAATTTAAATAATAAAGACATATAAAACAATTACAAATTTTTCATTTTATTTCCTTATTTTAATTGTCATCATACTTTTTTAAACCTATTGTTTGAAATAGAAGGCTTAATTTTTAACTTCAATATGGAGCAAAAATTTACTAAAATTACTTTTGCAGTAAGTATTTACTTGAAATAATCTCAACATTAACAATAAATCTAATCTTATAATTCACATAAATTTTAGACAATTCTCTTAAATACGCGCCTTTGTCTGTTATACAGCATTTTCAAAGTCATTGACGAAAATATTTACTCTGGCTTTGTGTTTTCTGTGTTATTTCACACCCTTTTTAGGTTGGTCTAATCTGAATAAGAAGACCAGTAGCCCTTGTGAGAATCAGTGTCATATATGCACTGTTTGTTCAAACAAATCTTACCTAATAATCTTATATGCCACAAAGAAAACAGCCAACTAAACTTTAAGATATTCTATGATCCTCTAGACTTTGTTTTTTTTTCCTTGGTTGAGTTGGGTATAAAATTTGTTTTCCCTACTCAATGCACCCCTGAGAAACAGAGATGTCAAGCTTATCAACTAAAAACATCAAAAGTGTTTGTCTTTGATCATATTTTGATACTACTGGGAACTAAAATGAAGGCAAGCTTGACTTTCCTACTGTGTTCCTTAAAAATATTAGATCAAAAAGTAAAGAGTTAAAAGAGTAAAGAGCTAAATAAATTGAATCGGATTTGCTCCTTGCAGAAATAAATTAGATAAATTTGCTTGAAAAGCCAAGTGCATTCTATAAACGCTAGAACTTTGGGATGGTGCATCGAAAAATTATGAATGAAGTTTGTCACCTGAAGTGCATCCAAACTTTTTGATCTCGTCCTAGCTTAGTTTCAGGTATGCTCCTTATGGCCATGACTGGCTATTAAAACCACGAAAGACCAGACAAACAATTTACATATTTAGATTTTTTATTAGGTACCCTCTTTGAGCATTATATACCTCAAGCACATAGTTGCAACTGGAAAGAGCACTTTAAAAAACTTTTACAAAGAAAAAATATAAAGATTTAAATAAAGTTTTTGAATAGCAGTTCTTACGCTCTAATATTATCAGAATCCTGAGAAAAAAATACTATCTACTACCCATTAAAAATATAGCAAAGTTCAGCCTAGCGACTTCAACACCGGCTACTGCTATAGAATTGACTTTAAAAGAAATAAAAAATGAAAACTCAAAATTAACTGAAGTGAATTAACTGAAGTAGTATAATACCAAATCTGAAAAAAATAACACATCAAAAAACTTTATACTGCAGTTAATTTTCTTGAAATATAACAGACAGATTCCATCTTAAAAATGACACCTTACTTGATATACTAATCATCTACGGTGTAAAATAAAACCCCAAATTTAAATTGAAAGTTGAGCTGGGTGACTCGATAACACAATATAATGGGCTTGCAATTTCTAAAATGGATATCTTAAAGGTTAATCGATTCCATATATCTGCTGCTCAAACTGAAAACATAAAATTGCTTCCGTCCTAGTTAATTTTTCAAGCTTGAACATTACTCGACAAGTCTTCTCAGTAAGAAGTACGCAGGCTGAGGCAGATGTATTGTGTGAAAATCTAAATAAAAGGCGTCATGATACATTAAACGTGGCTTATATCACCTTTGACCCAAAAAGTTTTTGGTCAGACCATTGAAAAGTTCTAGCCAATGTTCAGTTAGATCTCGTTCATGAAAAATAAATTTTTTGCTTGAACATATTAGAATGTGACTTGTTAATATTTTTCTTAATTTTTGACTATTTTTTTCTGGTCATTTCTTTTCCATTTGGTTTTTTTACCATCTTTTTTTTTATTTTGATTCAATTTTTTTCATTTTGCTTATGGTTCACTCCATTAATTCATTGCATAATATAAAATTACAATTAGTAATTCATGTGTTGATAATCGTTCGGCTGGTTTTTTTGGAAAGGGATATAAGTGGTGATTTTTATTTGTTCATGTAATGACTTAAAAGGACCACCAGCAGATAGTGCTTTTGACAATATTTTAAGCAGAGAGAGGCGTCTTGGCTTGACTGAAAATATGCATTTTGGTGTAAAGTATTGTAAATAATTCCGTTTTTAGGGCTACCAAAACAAATAATTGATTAAGCCCTTTTTTTAATTGTAAATCTGTTTCAAGTTGGGACGAGAGGAGGTCACACAAGAAAATGTTCGCTTACTGACCCACTGACCATTCAGGGTCTCCGCTCTTCAACATGTAATTTAAGACAATTGTTTAGATGGAGAACCTTTTGTTGTTGGCTTATGTAAGAAGTTTTTTAGATTATGGTATTAAAAATGCTATTGGATGTCCCTAGTTACAAGATAGAACATAAAAACCGGTGCAAGATGGCTAAAAGAGTTTTACCATGGATACATTTTGTAGTTTGCATTATTGCTTGAGTGAATTTTAAAGGTGTTTTTTGAATCACAGTCTTTGGAATGGTATTGACCATCTAATGGTATTGACCTAACCATATGTAATATATATCGTTTTCTTAGTGGTGTTGTTCCATTATTTCTTCGAAATCATGAAGAGCTACTTAGCATAATTCTGAAACTCTCATATCAGGTAATCATATTTGAGTGACTATAATATAAGTTTGATACATTAAATTCTTCAGCTTCTATTGATTTTTAATTAAAATCAAGAAGTTGCGGGCATCGAGCCGTGATTTAATTATAGAAAAGCCAAGACAGATGGGCCAAGTGAGTTAGAGGCAAATCTGGCACAAGTCCTTATTAGGAGGCTGAAGAGTTTGATTTTTGATTCAAGGATTTTATTTCTTTTGAAAGAATACAAAATTAGAGATCTAGTCAAAAATGATAATTTGCTGCCACAAGGGATTTACATTTTCCTTTGATACTCTGCACTGATTGCCCCATAGAATTTGGTATATAGAATTTGAATGGAGAGAGGGGACATGATGATTGGGGTTCTCCCATTGGATGGTATATTAACTGGAATCATTGTACACGTTTTGAAGTGGGAATTGTTTTGCTAACGTGTCTCCTTATCAGGGGCCACCATTCTAAAACTTATACCAGAAAAAAAGAGTTCTTTTGTAAATTATTTCTGATCATTTTTTATCATGAGAAGGTTTTTGCCTTTTCATTGTTAATTTTTCAGGTTTTATTAAAATATTAAGAACTTAGAATGTTCTTTTTACCTATTAATTTTGCGATGCTATTAATTAATATTCCGGAAGCCATTTTTGTTTTTCTGATTAACAAATCCGGAATTAGATGCGTATTAGCTATTGTTGGCCATTCTGATTGACTTATCAGAAGGTAATGTCTTGTCATGAAAACTTTTAGATGCTGTTAAAATTTTGTGAGCTCCATTTTGTTAAATTATCTTACTTCATGGGTATTATTTTTTTGTCAATTATTTTGACTTGTTGGAATTTTAGCTTTTGCTATTTGGTTTGAGTTTACTGTAGCTGGAATATAGGACTTAACAAGGGTGTTGTCATATCATTATCTAATTTTAATATGTTTTGGGTCATGAATTTTAATTCAAATATTTGGTTGTTTTTCTCAGAATTATCATGTTTGTATATTACATACTTTTTTAGTTTGCTTAGATAGAGATGAGATAAGATATTTATTTCAAAAAAATCGCTATCACAAGCCCACAAAGGGCCGAATTTGGACTTTGGAGTCGACAACAAATAAATGGTTAAACTAAAAATGCAAAGAACAACAACGAAATAGAGAAAACCATAACGAACATCATTTAAAAGTCAATAAATAAAACTGTAAAAAATCAATTAAAAGGTTAAAAAAAAAACAAAAATTGGTCAAACTAAACTTAGAGCGAGACATAAATGCATTAAAAACTGGTCAAACTAAACTTAGAACGAGACGTAAATGCATTTAAATTAAAAGGGCTACTAAGAAAGTGTCAGCAATTAAACTACAGTAAATCAATAAAAGAGTTAAAAACAATAAAAACTTGTCAAGAAGGGGGGGGGGGCAAGCAAAAGAGCGCAAGAACCTGGGCAGTACCATCAGCTAATAAACTAAAAAGAGGGAAAAAAAAGAAACTATTGAGACATTTTATTCATTTTCTCTGTAATGAAGGGGATAAAAGTTCTTTCGTATCTGGAAGTAAAGCAGCGAATGGGGGACAAAGCAGGGATGGGGCTCAGAAACAGCTCGAGGCGGCAGTATGCTGGATGGGGAGTGACGTTTGGGGAAAATACTTGCCGTCCGAGGGTTTGTTATGAAATTTTTTGCAAAACGGAGGCACAACGAAACCCTCCTTTGCTCCAGGGTTTTCAGACTAGGTTTTTTTAGGAGCAGAGAGTAAGGCACCTTGCCTTCTTTGAAAATTATTCGCAAGGCCCTTTTTTGAATTGATTCGATTTTTTTCCGATTCTTCACGAGAGATACCAGGGTGCCAAACTGGACAAGTATATTCTAGATGCGGGCGGACAAAAGACGTGTAAATTCTTAAGGAGTGGGAAGGGGGGACGCTGAATTTATTTAGGAGCTTAAGGAGGGCGATAGACACATTAGCTCTATAGATGATGTCATTAACGTGGATATCTTACTTTAAATTTGAAGAAATTGTGACGTCAAGTAGTTTAAATGAGGACACAGAAATTTCAGAAGGGATAGGATTAAGAAAATAGGGCGAGGATTTGAGGAAAAATGGGCATTATCATGGACTTAGAGGGGTTTACTGTCATGTCTAAGTCTAAGGCCCCGTCTCCAATTTCATTGAGGATACTCATAGGGTCACTTATTAAATTTCTGAAGCAAGTTTCCACAACCGTTAGGTCATCCACAAATTTCCATCGGTCGGGAAATTCCTTTGCGAGGCTGTTGATCATTACTGAAAAAAGGAGGGGACCTAGGAGAGTACCTTGGGGTATGCCGTTGTGGACAGGGAGAGGATTTGAATAATGATTTTGGTATTTGACAACTTGAGATCTATTTGTTAAGAAGGAGGCAACTAATTTCACCAGTAAGGGATCAATATTGAACTCGTTGACAAGTTTCTGAATTAAAATATTGTGGTTAACAAGGTCGAATGCTTTCTGAAGGTCGATGGAAATTAAATTTAGCCAGGAATTAGGCTTTTCAAGGATTTTCCCGATGTGATCAATAAGAGAAAACGAGGTAATGGGAAGTAGAGGTGGATTTTAGGTTCCCAAATTCTTTCAAGTCAGTAAGAGGTAGGATTTTTTCCTTTAGCCAATCTGCAACTAATCCTTCATAAAGTTTCGAGAAAATAGGATTAAGAGTAAAAGGCCGGACGCCTTCAAAACCAGGCTTTCCGTTTTTCTTTTTCAAAGGGGTTATGAAACCCTGTTTCCAAATTGTAGGAATTTGCCCAGACTCGTTAATCTTGTTAAACAGGAAAGACAAGTGCTTAGACAAGAAATCACCGAAGGCACTAATAAGAGGAAAGGGGATATCCAAAGGACAAATACTTGTCTTTCTTTGTTTTTGAATTCTTCTTTCTATCTCAGACGGAGAAACAGTGGGTAAAGAAGGGGAAAGGGCTCCTGATGGTAATTGGTCGGACAGTGGTGGAAGACTCTGGACAATAGAAGCGAGGGATTTATTGAGATTATTGGCAGTAATATCAGGGGACTCGGGTAGATTGAAGTTAAGCTGTTCAAGCCTCCTGCCACACAGCTTTTTAACCTCAGAATACCAGTTTTTTGGTTTATTAGTAAACAATACTTCGACCTTATTTTTGTAGTACGATCGTGCCAATGTGCGAATTTTTCTTTTAATTGATTTTCTTAGTTTATTGGCTTCATCTTGTTTACTATTTTTGAAAAAGCTTCAGTTTGGTTCTAATTAGTGTTTTTATAGTTTGGTTAATAAAAGGTTTGTCACTGGAGAAATTTTTATTTTTTTTTTCCGGGAAGCAAATTTGATATTTGTCAATTAGCTTTTTGTGGAACAATGCCATTTTCTCATCAATATTTTTTAAACTATAAACATCGGACCAATCTTCAGTATTCAGCCACATACCAAAAGAAAAAAAAGACCAGAATTTTGAAGAGGGCGATAACTGCCATAAGTTATTGAGAACGAATGATTAAAATTTGAGGAGGGGGATAAAAGAATCGAAAGATGATAACTCCCACCTAATGGAGGCAGAGCTGAGGGAGGGTTGTAAAAAATTATACATATTAGTTAAAATAACATCAAGAGAGGTATTTCCCTGAGTCGTTGGTATTTTTAACAATCTGCTTAACTTTAAGTGAGGAGCAAAATGAATCCATTTTAAGGTCGTTTGCATCACCAACTAAAAAAAGACCAGCATTGGGGTATTTAGAAATAACAAAATCAGCACTTGTCTGCAATTGCTGGATGAATTTACGTTTTGACTCGATATTTTGATTTGGGGAATAATAGAAAACGGCTATTGCAATAATATTAAATGGACGAGGAAGAACGTTTGGTCTAATACTTAGCCAGAGGATTTCATCGTACTCGGATAAACTAGGGACTCGAATAACCTTTTGGTAAAGGTTACTCTTAGTAAAGAACAAAACACCGCCACCTTTTTTTCCAAGTGGGTGGTCTAAAGGACGGAGTTTATTAAACTCTGAATAATTTGTCAGGCGCAGAGACCCTGGGTTGTGGGACTGTACTTCCGTAATAGCTATAATATCGATTAGATTTGATTCTGAAAGCACCTCGAGTTCAGTAAGCTTTTCAAAATTAAGACTTTCGGCATTAGTAACTAAAAGTTTTGGGAAAAAAACAAACCGATTGGGAATTTCGACAGGGATACTTGGTGTGTTTGAGAAATTCCTGGGTGGGTTTCAATTTAATATTATGATGCTGCAGAGAAGTAGGGTAAGAGAAGGATTTACCTTGGGATTTGGAGGTGGAGGGTAGAGCGAGGATACAGCCAAAGCATGATGAGGAAGGTCCGACTTGTTTTCAGTTGTCGGGAAGTGCGAACAATTAGGATTTAATACAAGACAATTATTAAATGCAAAAGGTCTCAGACCTGAGTCACCTGGTAGGGTGGGCACGAGGGATTAAACGCATGGGTCAGAGGCGGGAAAATATGGGAGGGAAATAAGACGGTGGTATTTTCATGGGGTTCAACTTGGGAGGGGTTAATTGGAGTGTTAAGAGGGAAGGGATTTTGCTGGGAATATGGAGTTTTTTTTCTGGGTGGAAAAGGTGGAAGTTTTTTGAGTGGGCAGGATGGATTTGGGATAAAAAAATAAGAGTATGCGCTGGTGAGCTAATTTTATTAATTGAATGAAGGGGGCTCCGCTTTTGGGTTGATTGAGAACTTGTAACTATTTTACTATTAAAAATTTTACCGCGCCTGGCTATAGCACAATAATCCCTGTTTTTCAAGTGTAATAACATGCACTTAGTCTCGAAACAAAGGACACTTTGAAATTTATGGCAGGGTTTGGAATGGGAAAGGGAGCAATAATTGTCGTTACAGTGACCAGTACTTAAAAAAGATATACAAGGGTGAACAAAGGTAAAATCACTCGTTTTTATACACTTGTTGGCCAAGTGAAAACGGCAGGCAATAGAATTCTTCCCTGATTTGGCTTCAGGAACCGATTTACTAATAATACTCAAGTTGTCACTGACCCCTGGAACTGGAATATTGGCTGAGTTCACACTTAAATTGTCACTGACCTCTGGATCTGGAATATTGATTGAGTTCTCATTTAAGCTGTCACTGACCTCTGGAACTAGGTGACCGATTACATTCATATTTGAGTAGACAATTGCTTCATTAATATTCATGTGTTGGGAGTTGTTGCTTGTGGATTGAATTGCAGTTGGTTTCAAATTGGCGTTTTTTTTTATTCGTATTCACAGACATAAGTGTGTTTTTAATTACATTCCCCCTAAGATCAATGAAAGTAGAAATTTCGTTGGTAACGAACTCGAGTTTTTCTTAGCACTAAAAGGGAGGGGAGGGAAGGGTCACATAGGGGGCTGGAATCACAATACCACAAGGAAAATTTTCAGTCTGGCAGGAGGCATCATTAGAAGGCTCACAATTATATTCAAAATCCTTCTGGGTACTGGCATCTTTAGTTTCTAGCAGAAAATCAGTCTGGCAACTGGCAACACTGGTTAATACTGGTAAGGGAGTAGTCTGACACTCGCTTTGGGCTGCAATGAAAGCTTTACCATCCCTTTGGCAAGTCGGGGCAAGGGGGGACGACCTGATTCATCTAAAATTTCTTTTAAGGAAGAATTTATTTCTGACAATCGGCGTCGTGGGGTATCGCTAGCTTTTGAAGAATTTATTCCTGACAATCGGCGTCGTGGGGTATCATTAGCTTTCGAAGAATTAGGGGTGGTATATTCTTGATTTTTGGTGATGTTTTGTTTCGAGGAACAATCCAAACATAAGCAGTTCTTATTCCACTGGGAACGTTCTATCCCCGCACATTGCTCATGAATGGAAGAGTTGCATGTACTACATACCAGGCAATTGATTGTTGCCCTTAATCTACACTCAGGACACACTCTCTTAAAGTCCTTTGGTTGTCCTTTAGTCATTTGGTTGATTAATATAAAGGGTTAAAAAATTTAATTCACCTGATGGCTGGTGGCAAAATCTGGAAGTAAGGTTACAGTTAATCAACTATGTCACTGAATTAACTGAGTTTAATGCAGAAAGGCATAAAACCAATTAGGTGTTAACAGGTTGAACTGCTTGTATGCTTTGTTACAAATTTAAGAAAGAAGTCTGTAAGTCTGGTTGGGATGTTAATACTTTTCAATGAGTTAGTAATGTCTAATTTTCTCATATATTGGCGTATATTTCTTCTGCATACCTAGTTGTTCTAGTGTGGGATTTCTTAGGTTAATGCGTGTTAATATGAAAGTTAGTTGCATGTGATAAAATAAAGAAGAATTTGAACTTTTAAGTCTTTCATCAAAAGCTACTAGGTCTACACCTGGCAGTACTTTTGAATCAAAGTTTTTGGCATTTTTATACAGATCAAGGATTACTTTTCTTAATTCTTGGTAATCTTGTTCATACAGATAATAAGTTGCTAGAACAGATGATGATTCGACACATTTTTTGACTAATGTAATTTTCAGACAGGGTGAGGCGTAAATTGTTTGTTTTTACAAGATTGTATCCCTGATTTATAAGTATTGATAGGAATGTTAGTGGCCATATGATTGTGAAGTCTTGTTCATCATATGTGTGTCATAGGTTTTCACCAATTAGAGTTTCTACTATAGGGGGTGAGCATTTCTTTGGGATCGTTTAATTAGCACCTCAAAAATGAGGGAGGCAAATTTTCGTTTGTATTCAAAACTTTCATGAATTACTCTTTGGGAGAAGGAACAGAACATCTGTTTGATCATGATGTCAATTATCAAATCATTTTTGATAATTAAGGGGATTTTTAGTAATGAGTCAAGCGGTGTATGGCTCAGATCACTCACTGTTTTATTTAGGACATAGTTAAAGATTAATTCATTTAATTCGTGATTTACTCTTGATACATTTGGTAAACTGTGGGTTTTTATTATATAGTTTTCCTTATTTAGGGGATTTTCCAGTTTTTTTATTGTCTGGCAATGGTTGAGATTGTTCAAATTAGGGCAACTCCATGCTTTTCTTATTGACATTATATTCTAAAGGATATTTATTTAATAAGCTGGAAAAGGAGTTTTTGAACTTATTTACCTTTTCGTTACTCACCACATATCTTCATGATTATCTGGAAATTGATGCATTATATACATATTCCTGAATTTAACGGTCATATGTCTTTTAAAGTGCACGTGGGAATAAATATTGTTGTTGAATCTATTACAGTCATGATTGGTCCCTCAGTCATTAAAATGGTTAGGGTTCGAGTCCTAAAACGTATTTGCGGGATCAATTTGCTTGTTTAATAGACTGATTTATTATTAATAGTTGTACATTGGTCATGGATTAGATACATCATATGGATTAATTGTTTGAAGGGAATACAATGGCTTAATGATTTCTTGTTACCTACTAAGGGTAAGCCAAGGTTTGGTTGGGTAAAATTAGATTTTTGAATATGGCCCCTTACTGTCCTTTTGCACCATAATTGCAGTGGGCTATCCTTTTTAACAAGTGTTTTGGCGATGTCAAAGTTTAATTGTACATCAGCACAGAGACGTTTTCCACAATGCCTTTTTCCATAAGCTATCATATCTGAGTCTGAATACATTTTTTTTCCAAAGTGTATATCATTCCTGAACAAGTTCAGTGTGATGTTTCTTTATATCCTCGTAAATGTTTGCATTTACGTTAAAAGTTTCTGTAACTATTTTGCTTGTCGTTTGATAATTGTTTTGAAGCAGTTGGTAGTACCTTGAGAACTTGCTACATAAAACGTGGTTATTATTAAGCAAAATTTAAATTTTTTTAATATGTTCCAGTGAGTTATGTCCTTAATCTACTAAGATCAATAGAAATTATAGTGACCAAAATGTTGTTTCCATGTTTTTATTCATGGAGTAGTCTAATAACTTTACAATTTCTGCCGTTGTTATTGGGTACTTACTTTTTGGGATATTTTGTACCAGTACTCTGAATACTAAGATAGCACCTTTTTATCCTTTTTGGTCAAAACCTTTTTCTATTATTGTCAAAATAATATCTCACAATTCATCCTTAAGAAGGGCTGCAAGTGGTTGTAGGAGTGTTTCAATCTTGACGTAGTCAAAATTTCCTACAGCCTTTTTTATATCATTCTTGAGTATTTCTTGACTCAATTCATGATTTATCTCAGTTAGGTTTGGTAAGCTGCGTGATTAAATTTCAAAATATTTTTGGCATACAGGATTCTTTCTTGTATATCGCCATAAATCACAGCATTTTTAAAATATTTTTTTTTGGATATTACTTTATCTTGTTACATTAAGTAATTTGTGGGGTGTATACATTACGTCCTTTTGAAAAGTGATTCAAAGTTGTCTGTACTGTAGTTACTTTATTTTAGTAGGTTAAACAACAGTCACCTTTCCTAGCAAACTTTGTCTTTATTGATATTCTTAAAGACTATACCCTAGAATAAATTTGAGGATTGCACCGATTGTTGAATGTTTACATTCGTAATAAAATTCTATGCTAGTCTACGTAAGGACTAGACTCTTTTATTTACCTTATATTTATTCATTTTCCTCCTGGTCGCAGCCGTATAAAACGAATCATCTTTGGAAGTTAAGTGAAGGCTCATTTGATTTAATTCTGAGATTTTTTACCACGCAAAGTAATGAAATGTATTAAAGGATATTTAACTGTCCATGTTGTAACCCCTGTTCATGTTTTATACCTTAAAAATTTCCCTAAACGATTTCTGTGAAAGCCCTTTAGCATAGCTTTCTTCTTTGCCGCAAGAACTCTTTAAGTTTTGACCCTGCCCACATCCTTTTGTTCCCCCATGCGCAGCATCCTTTGCTCTTTCATAGGCACCTTGTACTAATTTTTTTTTTTGTTCCTTTCTAACAAAATATGACAATTCAACAATTAATGAAGCTTTCTGATGCCGAAGCCTAGTAACTATAATATTTTTCAAAAATTAGGCTTGATAACTAACTGAAATAAAGCATGTTTTTGTTATTCGGGTAAATTATATGGGTAATTTTGGTATTTGTTTAGGATTCCTACCAAAAAGTGAAGGATATATTCCATGTTCTAGTTTTAATGCACTTTAAATTTCAGATTTCTTATCTGAAACCCTCAATTGTATTAGTCACTTCTGTGACCGATAGTTATAACAACTTTCCTCAACTTGCATTAAAAAGTAGGATAACAGCAAAGTTCCTGAACCTTGAAAAAGCTTTTAAGGTAGAACACACCGATTATTCAATTAAAAGTATTCGCATTAC
Source organism: Artemia sinica (assembly GCA_027921565.1). Lineage (NCBI taxonomy): Eukaryota > Metazoa > Arthropoda > Branchiopoda > Anostraca > Artemiidae > Artemia > Artemia sinica. The sequence goes on along the minus strand of JAPEVW010000120.1, from coordinate 502,132 downwards.
GTATCTGTATAGTGTGAAATAACTCTTTTCTTTTTCATATTGTTCGACCATATTATACTATACGGGTTGGCTGGAATTGGTTAAACTCGATTGGTACTCAGTTTGATTAGCTCTCATTTTTGTGTGTAAATTATTCTTGTTTTTAACCTCAAAAGTGATCAAAACTGATTCGTGCATTACCTTATTCTAGCAATGTATACTATACGTTGTCCCTCCTAATATTATGGCATAAAACTGGAGTCCCTTGTTAGATTTAGTCAAAAGGTAAAACTATAAATCGAAAAGTCAAAAGGTAAAACTATTATATTTAATGGTTATTAAAAAAACCTACGGCAATTTCAGAAATTTCAAATAGTTTAAGAAAAATATATAGAGGGTACCTCCAAGTTTGGAGCAAGGGTGGGACCATGCCCAAGGGGGTCCATAATAGAAACTGGGGCATCCTCGTTAGGGGCCGTAAATACAGATGGAGGAGGAATAAGGCCCATCAAATTTACACTCAGGAGGGCCCACCAGTGTGTGCACACGTCCCGTGAGTTCTAAACCTTCTCCCAGTGAGGGATTAAATTGCATGGCGACGCAGAATACCATCGTGGGAGGATCCTTTATAGGATGACAACTGCGTTAGGGCTTAAGATTCAGATCTATGGGCAACGGCCTCTGCAAAAGGCTGCCTAAATTCTATTAGGGTACCCAGAAGACTGGGGACCCTGTGGTCTACTCTATACCCGCTTGAGAAGGGGTCTCCCTAAAAGAAATAATAGCCTACTAAACGACACAGGATTCACAAGGAATTCTGATTAATGTTTAATTCTTCTGGGCTTGGTCTGTTTTGGCCAATTAACTAGAATTAGGCTAGATATTAGTTTTACATTAGTTTTGCAAGCTAATGTTGAAGTGAATCAATAAATTAGGCTAGATATTAATTTTACATTAGTTTTACAAGTTGAAGTACATCATTAAATTCGGCTAGATATTGGTTTGACATTAGTTTTTGCAAGCTAATGTTGAAGTGTATGAATAAATTAGGCAAGATATTAATTTTACATTAGTTTTCCAAGTTAATGTTGAAGTGAATCATCAAATTAGGCCAGATATTGGTTTTACATTAGTTTTGCAAGCTAATGTTGAAGTGAATCAATAAATTAGGCTAGATATTAGTTTTAAATTAGTTTTGCAAGCTAATGTTGAAGTGAATTAATAAATTAGGCTAGACATTAATTTTACATTTGTTTAACAAGCTAATGTTGAAGTGAATCAATAAATTAGGCTAGATATTAGCTGGCCTCCCCATGCAATTCAGCGTGTCCCCATGTGGCGATAGGGGAACACCCTACAGATATGTAAGGTACCTCCACAGAAGGAGGTACCTTACATCTATTACAGAAGGAGGTACCTAATTTAACTATTTGGGCTGCCTCCCCATAGTAGAATAATATTTTTAGGCATGAATATATAATGATTTGGAGGTAATAGGTTTGAGATTTTTTGTGCAGGATTTCGATGGTAAGACAGCAAACCTTATTGATTATGTTATTGTAAACCGAAGACTGGCAGGATCAATACAAGATACTAGGGTATATAGGAGTGCCGTTATTGATGTTAAGAGTAAAGACCACCATCTAGTAGTGTTAAGGGTTAATTTAAAGCCGAAATATCAGAAGGGTAACTACCTCCCGGGAAGTTATGATGTTGGTAGACTCCAGGATAAGAATTTGAGAGAAACTTTCAAGGAATAGTTGAATAGTAAACTTAAGAGTATAAAATTTGATAATGGGGGAAGATGGTTGGAATAATTTAAAAAATAATAATTTTTTGAAGGTGCTGAAGGTGTCTTAGGGAAGAAAGCTAGAACTGCAGCTATAAATATTAATGAAAAGCTTTATATTTGATAGAAAGGAGAAAGGACATGTGCAAGAATTACCTTAGTGATAAATCATATGAAAACAAAAGGAATGTAAAGAAAGTGGAGAAAGCATTAAAATATGAACTAAGGAGGTGTAAAGTAGAGGCCATGGATAAAATTGCCGAGGATCTGGAAGATGCAGCTAGACGGCATAATAGTAAAATATTGTACTGGCATGTTAACAAATTGAGAGGGAGTAGTCAAATCGGACTTGGCCCAGTTAAAGATTGGAATTGGGCCGCAATTAGCGATAAGGAAAAAAACTAAATAGAGATGGGCCGAACATTTTGAGAATTTGCTTAACCAATATAGAGTTGAAGGAAGAGATATAGAGGAAAAGGAAAAAGTTTTTGATACCTTGGATTTGAAGGAACATTTGTTTTGTGAGGAGGAATTAGTGACAGTAAAAAAAGCGACTAAAAATAATAAGGCTCCAGGTGCATATAGGGTGGTAAATGAGTTTCTTAAATATGGTGGCTCTGAGGTTAGAAGTAAGTTACTGAAGATTATGAATATGATTTTTGAAAAAAGGAAGTGCCTAACGATTTTAGGAAAATGTTAATTAAGCCACTCTATAAGAAAGGTGATAAAAGTAAGTGTGGTAATTATCGAGGGATTAGTCTGGTCTCTGTAGGTAGTAAATAACTTAGTAATATGATACTTTTTAGACTGAGAGATACCATAGACAAAGTTTTAGGAGAAGAACAGTGCGGTTTTAGAAAAGGCAGAGGATCTGTCGACCAAATTTTCACTCTTAGGTTAGTAATTGAGAAGTGCCTGAGTTTTCAAACATCTTTGGTTCTCAGTTTTATAGTTTATGAGCAAGCGTTTGATTCTGTTGATAGAAGAGCTTTAGTAAAGGTTTTATCCTTGTATGGTACACCAGAAAAATACATTAAACTGATTAGAGCTATATACGAGAATAACACTGCTGCGGTTAAGGTAGGAAACGAGGTTAGCAGCTGGTTTTGTATTAAATAAGGAGTTAAGCAGGGTTGTGTTCTATCCCCCTTTATATGGATTATTTTGATGGACTCTGTCTTAAGGAGCAAAGGAAAGGCAATGGGAGACCACGGAATCCAATGGTGAGGAAAAAGACTCCTGGACTTAGGTTATGCTGACGATTTAAGCATCCTAGATGAAAGTGTGAGCAAAATGAATGAAGCTTTAGAGGTTTTGCGAGTTCAGGGTGCTAGAATAGGTTTGAAAATTAATTTAAAAAAGACTAAGTCACTAAGGCTAGGAATAAGTGAAGATGAAAAGGTGAAGTTGGGTTTTGAAAAGATTAATCAGGTGGAGAGCTTCACTTACCTTGGTAGTATTATTGGTAAAGATGGTGGGAGCAGTGAAGATGTCAAAAGTAGAATAGCCAAGGCTCAGGGTGTTTTTTCACAGTAAAAAAAAATTGAAAGAATAGGAAGATAAGTCTGCAAACCAAGGTTAGAATATTAGAAGCTAATGTTATGATAGTGATCAAATATGGGCCTGAAGCATGGGCGCTCCGAAAAGCGGATGAAGATTTGTTAGATGTTTTCCTGAGAAATTGCTTAAGGATTGTTCTGGGTACCCCGGCTGACTGACCGTATTTCAAACAATAGGGCTATACGAAAAATGTGGTTCAACACCACTCTCTGGGGCTATAAAGAAGGAGAGGTTGAGCGGACTGGGCCACGTTGTGCGGATGAAGGATGACAGATTGCCGAAGATTGTTCTTTTCGGCCAACTGTCTAGGGCTAAATGGAAAGCAGGTTATCCTTGTCTTGCGTCGGAGGATGTCATAAAGAAAGGTTTAAAGGAAATGGGAACTTCATGGGCGGGCGTAAAAAGGGAGGCTTTGAATAGATTGAAATGGAGGAGGATCGTGCGTAGCTGTGTTGGCCTCAGGTGGGTAGGTGCTGCGTGTGTTAGTAGTAGTATTAGTAGTCTCAATTCATTGTAAAGGCATCTACGACACATTGTTTTAGATCTGGTTTCCAAAATACAAATTTTTGAACCTGAAAGATTAATTTGGCTGCAAATTAGTCAACGGTATTTAATTTTGAACTTAAATATTATTAAAAATAAAAAATTACAAATCTTTCATTTAACTTCTTCGTTTTAATACATATAAAACTTTTAATTTTTTTCTTTCATTCATACTTTATATTTGCAAATTAGTCAATGAGTAATAATTTTAGTTTAAATATTAAACGATTTAGGATAAAGTCTCCATCCCCTTTGAATATCAAATAATATTGAAAATACATAAGCAATATTGACCAATCTGCATACATTTCCAGTAAAAATTCTCCTGTTGTCTGCTGGTTGTCATATCTAATAGGTAAATAATTAGAAAACTTTGATTTAGGTTCTTCAATTTTAAATTACATAAGCAATAGTTTTCACATTGTTCAAACTATGCTGGTTGTCTTTTGCCTTCTTATTTTCACAAAAAAACTTTTCATTCCTTAATAAGTAGAACTCTTTATTATCTGTAATTAATCACATTTCTTTTGAAGGCCATTTAACGTGAAAATTGTTTTAGGAACCTCATAAACAATAGCCCATCTTTTCATTGATACATCATTAGTCAAATACTTATCAATAGGCCTAGGAACAAATAACTAGGATGAATAAATTGCGAACTTCAGCCACCACTTGAACCCTAGAATAACATCATACGTTAAACTCTGCTGAAAAATCACTAAGCACTTTTTTCATTACTACTGTTTCTTAATCACTCTGTCTTTCGATAAGTCATTCCCCTTCTGGAAACTTTAAAACACAAATTCAAAGCTATTGAGCAAGTCCATGATCTGTATGGTTATTCTTAGAAAACAACTTATTCCTTATCTATTTAAATTTTTCTTTCCTAAAGAGGAACACGTTTGTGTGTGTGTGTGTGTGTGTCTGTTTCTGTGTTTGTCTGTGTATATGGGCATAAATTCAAAGTTCAATATAAATCTTACAAATTCTTTTTGTTAATATTAAAATCAAAAAATTTCCAGGGTGGAAAAACCTTACATGGAACAAGTTTTTTCTGTTGAAAATATTATTTTGACTTTCTCTGATTGAATTCTCCATAAGTAAAACGTTTAAACAAATAACTGTCAAATACCCTTTTATTTGAAAATGAGGAATTACGAGTACATTATCTTTTTAAACATACTTGGAGCTGTTGATAAGGCTTTTCACGTGCAATTTAAAAAAAAGCGAATGTCAAAGTCAAAATAAAAACGCATCTATTCTTCAGAAGGATTAGCAAAAAAATAAAAATAATAAAAGTTCCGTAGGCGTATACGTATCGAAGCTAATTGAAGCTATATACGTATTTTGTTCATTAATAATACGACAGATTTAATTATAGATATTTTAAAATGATAGTATTTAACACACTAATTTAAGTATTTTAAATAAATATATTTCCTTTGCACTGTAAAATTAGGAAAACCCTTTTCATTAATTTTTTCGGTCCTAGGAAATTTGGCAACATTATTCTTATGTGAAAAATTTTAAACCACTTTTCTCAAAACCTATAATTCTTCAAGACCAAAACTATTATTCTTTGTTTGAAAATTTTTCGTTGGTTTTCTATTTTGCTTTAGGAACCTTAGCAAAGTCAGCAATGTTAACTTTCATCTGACACACAGCAACGCGTTTGTGTCTATTTAAGCTAAGATCATAACTTGTAAGGCCAAGAAAATACACTGAATTTGGTCAGGGTTTTAAACCACCTGTTTTATAATGTTTTAATCTACGAGTTCAAGTGGCAACTGTATTTGCTGCTTCTAAATCACAGAACGATGAGTGAACAATAGTCCATTTTACTTAAAATGATTTGGTTTCTCTGTTTTGCTTGCAATCACAAAGTAGCTCCCTTTTCAATGTTTAGTTTTGGGATAAAAAACTTATTGCCATTGGTCAGTCTAAGATGGCCTTCAAACAAACTTTGGACCTAGGTTAATTTCCGTGGCTCAGAAAAATCCATAGATTACAGGATTGACAAGATTTTTGTGGGTTTTAGGTCTTTCATTGTTACCAGATGTAAGAACTGTAAACTTCTGGGCAGAACTTCCTATTAAACCATCGCAATGTTGATGTTTTTTTTTTAGCCAGAAAATGCAGTAAATGCAGTTTTTACAATATTGCTGAGATACATTGCTAAGTCCGCACGATATCTTATAAGGATAGACTGTGTTGCATCATCATATAAGGAGATATTAGGCTTACGACCGACCGGTATTTTACCCTGCATTTATACAACAACATTTTGTCGCAATTGATAGTTCCTCACCACCTCGTGTGTACATATGGCATTTGCCCATTCAGAAATCACAATGTGTTTTCTTAGCTCTTTTAAGATGAATTACACGGCATTTTAGGGCTGATGTATTGAGAATAAATGCTTTTTTAAGGTATTTTCATTGAGTGATATATATATATTAAGTTCTAAACTTGTCTTGTCGACGACAAATGCATAGCACTGGAATACCTACAGTTATTATAATTTCAATTATTATCATTTTTAAGGTTCAGACAAACTTAAAGGGTGTCTTTTCTTTCTAATTATTTTTCGAAGACAGTAATCCACAAACAAAACTTAAGAGTCATTTTTTATCTTTCCAAACAGATTTTATAATACAATATGTTATTTGGCAAAATAAAGTGATCTATTTCACATATATTTTATATGAACTTTTAATTTGGCCTAATTACACTTTGAAGCGGACTTTGAAGTCCCTAATGGTGGAACTGATTACAATTTCATGATCGGTTTTGTGATACGTAGCCTGTTTGAATTTCTATAATTTACGGCATTTTTTGGTTTCTTAAGAAACTGTCTTATTTTAAACTGCATTTACTTTAGTTAGTACATTCTTTATTCCTTATTTTATCTTTCAAATTTTAAGCATGGGCTGTCATGCCAGATATATTATCCTATTTACTCTTATTGTTACATTGTTTGGAGTAGACGGTCAAGTTTATGCCCCTACCGTCTTTGCTAATAATACAACCAAGGTAAGTGAAGCTTCCCACCTGATCAATCTTTACGTTACCAAACGTCACCTTTCATCTTCACTTATTCCTAGCCTTAGTGACTTAGTCTTCTTAACATTAATTTTTATAAATATTCTAGCACCCTGAACTCGCAAAACCTCTAAAAATTATTTCCTTTTTTTTCCACTTTCATCTTGGATGCTTAAAACATCAGCATAATCTTAGTCCAAGACACTTTTTTCCTCCCCATTTGATTCCGTGGTTTTCCATTGCCTTCCTATGCTTCTTAACACAAAGTCCATAAAAATAATCCTTACAAATGTGTATAGAACACAACCCTGCTTAACTCTTGATTTAATACAAAACCAGCTACTAATTTCATATCCTACCTTTACCGCAGCAGTGCTATTCTCATACATAGCACTAATCACTTTATTTTATTTGTCTGGTATACCATTCAAGGATAAGACCTTTTCTTATAAAGCGGCTTAATTAAGGGTTTCCTTATTAGCTTTTTCTGCAACTCTATCCCGGTTTAGCAAATTTTCAGAGTGTTTTCCCACCTCTCTTTAACTCTTTCCGTATCACTAATTGTAGTCCCATTCCTCTCCTTAACTGGGACAAGTCCAGATTGACTACTCCCTCTCAATTTATTAACACGCCAGTACAATATTTTACTATTCCAAACCCTATTGCATCTTCCAAACCCTTGGCAATTTATTTCATGGAATCCTCTTCGTAACTCCTTAGTTCATTTTGTAATATTTGCTCCACTTTCTTTACATTTCTTTTTTTTTTTTCATATGATCTATCACTCGGATATTCTTGTACATGCCCCTTCTCCTTCCTATTTAACATAAGGCTTTTTCACTAATATTCTTAGCTGAATTACTAACTTTCTTCCCTAAGACACCTTAAGCAACTTCAGAGATTATTTTTATAAAGTTATTCCAGCTATTTTCGACATTGTCAAATTTTAAAGTCTCAAGTTTAGTGTTCAACTGTTCCTGGAAAGTTTCTCTAAAATTCTCATCCTAAAGTCTACCAACATCATAACTTTCTGAGAGGTAAGATACCTTTCCAAAATTTCAGCTTTAGATTAACCCTAGACACTACTAGATGGTGTTTCTCTAGATTTAACATCAATAACAGCACTCTTATATACCCTAGTATCTTGTGTCAATCCTGCCAGTCTTAGGTTTACTTTAACATAATGCATAAGGTTTGCTGTCTTACCATTATGTGTATACCATTTTATGACCAAACACGGCATTGGTTATAACTAGATGGTTATACCTACAAAATTACAAAAGTCTGGATCCATTATTTTCCCACACAAATTTACCTAGGCTAAGATATCATATATCCCTATTTCTACCAACCTGGGCGTTAAAATCTTCAAATAGAAACACTATATTTCTACCTGGGACCCTATTTATTTCCTCCTGTAACTGTAAGTAAAATTCATCTGAGTCACTAGTATCCACGTCAGTCGCTTCTACAGGGTCCTATACTAATATAACTGAAACCCTGAATTTTCTAGTCACAAAATGATCAATTACTTTTCTATTATGAATACCTTCCCAGCCAAAACAAGACTTAGCAGCTTCCTTATTCATCATAAGCCCTACTCCCTGTCTATGTACCCCATCTTTCCTCCCTGAGTAAAAAATTCTTTATCACTTACTTTCATGCTTCCTACACCTGGAATATGAGTTTTTGAAACTCCAAATAAGTCCAGTTCCAATCGTCTGAATTCGACAGTCAAAATCTCGATAGATGGTCATTTTTTAACTTCGTAAAATTCCAAGTTTCAATTTTCATGTTCTATAAATCATTGAAATTATTTTGGCCTCAGGAGAAGCAATTATCTCGGATACCAGTGCAAGACAGATAATTCTTATCTTCTCAAGTCTACACTGAAGTGCTTAAGTCGGCTTAGAACCAGACAGCAATAAGTCCCGGGGTCCTTCAATATAAATGGAGGCTTTGTACAATCCTGAGCCCATCTTGGTCACAACATGGTTTTCAGCACTTTGCGATGCTCTTCTATCAACAAGGGTCAAAATCCTGCACAGACAAAAATAAGCCTTTTACCTCCGACTTTTTACATATTCGCACCTACAAATATTTTGCTACTACGGGGAAGCCGCCCAGAGTAGATAATTTTGCTAGGAAGAGGTTTTTCAGCCCGAAATCACCCGTCAAAATAAACCAACCCCAGAAGAATTGTCCATTAATCAGAATCCCATGCGAATAATATGTCATTTACTAGGCTATATTTTCCTTGAGGTATGCCACTTCTCAAGTGGGAATAGAGTTGACCACTAAATCCCCAGTCTTACAGGTAACCCGAAAGGGCCAAGGCAGCCGTAGGCAGAGGCCGTTTTCCATAAATCTGGATCTTACGCCCTGCCGTAGTTTTCCTCCTATAGAGAATCCTCTTGCGATGGTAATCTGCTTCACCATGCAATTTAACCCATTACTGAAATGCCAGGGTCCCAACTTATCCAAGCCCCCTTCTCTACACCCTTAAAAGAAGTTCCCACTTCCTTTGAAGCTTTCGCTACGATATCCTCACACCCAGTTATGGGACGATTTGCCCTTTGTTTTGACCAACAAGGACAAACTATGGCAAACTGTCATCCTTCATCCACAGAATTTGTCCTGGACATCCCATCTTTTCTTTCATTATAGCCCAAGAAAGAGGGATAGAGCCAAAATTTTTATAGAGCTTAATATTTGACATATAGTCAGTCCAAACAATCCATAACAATTTGTGGGAAATTTTTCTAGAAATTTTTTTAGCACATCTTCCTCTGTTTTATAATAGATCACCCATGCTACAGAACCATACCTGGCCACCGTCGTTAATGCAGATTCCAATAGCCCAATCTTAGTTAGAACACTTCTCTTTCATTTTTTCAAAACTTTTCAATTGCAAATAAACACCCTGGACCTTGGTTAATCCACTTTTAACACCTTCACTTCACCCACCATCTTTCCCACAATACTAACTAGATAAATTATGCTTTCAACTTGATCGATCCTTTCGTTACTCAACGTCACCTCTTTACCTGAATTTAAACCTGGTCATAACGACTTAGTCTTCTTGACATTAATTTTCAAACCTATTCTTGCACACTAAACTGACAAAACCTCTATAAGTGTTCATTTCTTTAATATTTTCATCAAGGAAGATTAAATCATCAGCATTATCTAATTCAATATTTTATTACCCATTTAATTATATAATTCTGTGTTCTCAAATTGCCTTTGCAGAGTTCATTACGAAAATTTCCTAAAAAAATCAATATAAGTTGGGATAGAACACAACCCTGTTCAATTCCTGATTTCATATGAAACCAGCAACTAACCTCATCTCCTTCCTTGGTTAATTAAAAAAAAATATTTTGAGGGAAGTAAAAAGTTAAGTTGAAACTTAAAACAGACAAAAATTATTACTTAACAGCCCATTTAATATATATTAATATAACTAGTATAAATAAGCCAACTATTTATGTTTCCCTATGCTTTTAGGATTATAAGAAACTAGCGCTTTATTGAAAACACAAAAGTCAAGTATAAAAACAGGATTATTGATTTAAGAGTCAAAAGTGAGTATGTAGCCTGACAACACTAAGCGAATCTATAAAGATTTTCATATTCTTACACCAGTTTCGACATTAGTAACTTTCAGTACACAATTAAAATTATCTTAAAAACATAAGCGTAAAATTAAATATTTTTAATAACCGTGAAGTAATTGAACAGCATACAGAAATATTGGATTGATTTATTAAGCAGCATTTTTCTCTCACCAGCTATAATACAAAACAGTTGGTAATATACAGTCTTTTAATTGTAAAAAATATGCTTTAGTATCACTTGAAATGAAGATCAAAGAAGAAATAATATTAACTCTGGAAATCCGATTATTTCTTTCTATACAAGAGTGAATTTTAAGCTATGATACAAACTCTAAAGCTAGTCTATAGTTCTAATACTATCAAAATAGCCTTACTTCGAACTTGTGTACAAACTAATTATGACATTTCCTTTTCAGAACCAAAACGAGAGCCAGTCATTGGACTGAGCCATTGTGCAGAAGCGACACCAAATTAAAAGTAAAAAATAAAGAAAATCCTAAAATGGATTGTTGCTTTATCTTAAATGGGATTAATCCTAAATGTGACTGATAATATTTTGATTCTATAAAGTGTCCTTAATTGGTTTGCTTTTGCTGTACCAAAAGTCCTATATTATTTTGTGTTTTCAGTAAAGCACCAGCTTTGTATAATCCTAAAAGCAAAGGGAAACATAATTAGTTGGTTTATTTATACTAGTTATATTAATATATATTAAATAGGCTGTGAAGTAATAATTTTGTCCGTTTTAAGTTTAAACTTTGCTCTTTACTTCCCTCGGAAATTTTTTTTTTTTAATTAATCTTTGGTCGTTTTTGATTAAAATTTAATGCAGAAATAACGCTGCCATGATCTTTTTTATTTATACAGAATGATGTATGCTCGTTTTAAGCTTTAATGTCGCTTCTTAGTTTCAGTTGAAAATATTCACAAATATGACCCATTATTCAAGTGAACATACTACTCGATGCCTATTTTTTTAGGTTTCTTCTAAATATAATAATTATTTTCGGCGCGAATTCAATTTTAAGCCCTTATGAAGAAAAGCTGTAACCACTTTGCATCCTATGTACCTTCCTACCTTTTTATTGTTTTTTTTTTATATAAATAGTTTTTCCATTTTTTTTCCATATCATATCTTTTTATGTTGCTTTATCTTAAATGGGATTAATCCTAAAAGTGACTGATAATATTTTGATTCTATAAAAAGTATCCTTAATTGGTTTGCTTTTGCTGTACCAAAAGTCCTATATTATTTTCGTGTTTTCAGTAAAGCACAGCGTTGTATAATCCTAAAAGCAAAGGGAAACATAATTAGTTGGTTTATTTATACTAGTTATATCAAAATATATTAAATAGGCTGTGAAGTAATAATTTTTGTCCGTTTTAAGTTTCAACTTCGCTCTTTACTTCCCTCGGAATTTTTTTTTAAATTAATATTTGGTCGTTTTTGATTAAAATTTAATGCAGAAACAACGCTGCCATGATCTTTTTATTTATACGGAATGATGTATGCTCGTTTTAAGTTTTAATGTCGCTTCTTAGTTTCAGTTGAAAATATTCACAAATATGACCTATTATTCAAGTGAACATACCACTCGATGCCTATTTTTTAGGTTTCTTCTAAATAAAATAATTATTTTCGGCGCGAATTCAATTTTAAACCCTTATGAAGAAAAACTGTAACCACCTTTTATCCTATGTACCTTCCTACCTTTTTAATTGTTTTTTTTTTTATATAAATAGTTTTTCCATATCTTTTTCCCTACTCAGTATATGAAAAAACTTACATTTTCCCCTTAAATCAAAGAACAGTATATTTCCGCTATTTGCCAAAACAGTTGATAAATAGCAGAAAACAATCCCTAGAGAATATTTAGAAAGTTGGTCACGTTTAGACCTTTAGCAATTAGCACTGTAAAGACTTCCTAGAATACATTATTTCTTATGTCATATAAGAAAAACCGATTTTTCAACAATTCATCATTCATATTTTGAACCAGCTCATATTCACTAAGTACATAAATTGAGGAAAAAATGAATTCCATGGATTCAAGAGTTACTTCCAACAAAAAATGGTAAGTCTGTTATTATTTCCCTCGGGTTGCGAATGGAAAATATTTATATTGATAGATTGTTCTATTTAATTATTAGATCATATTTACTAAAGAAGCCACTGATGCGATAAGGAATTACCCCTTCTCTCTCTGAAGAAAAAAATTCAAAACAAAATATCATTCAAAACATTGAATATAATAAGAAATCACTAATATTCTAATGATGGGAGAAGCAGGAGAAGCAGGGTTGCCACCCCTAGTGATTTATCACTATTTTTAGTGATTTATCATGTTGCCTAGTGATTTTTTTCTAGCTAGTGATTTTTGTTGTATAACTAGTGATTTTTACCTAAATCTAGTGATTTTTCAAGATATAGCGCGTAGATTCATTATTCAATCGAATAAATCATACAACAAGCGGACTATTAAAAAAAACACACAAAATAGTGATTCACTACAGTTCCTAATATGTTACAGATTAACATTTATGCAAATATACCGACTTTGAAACATCCGATTTTCCCACTATATGTCCAAATCAGATATGACCCCAGAGCATTATCATCAAGATAATACGCGAACTACTTAATCGCAAAATTGCAAAAATGTTCAATATTTACTATTTTATAACATTTGCTCAGGTCAAATTTTTTGTCTTCATAAATATGTTTTTCTTTTCTCTGCAATATATCAGTTTTAAATTAGATTTTCTTCTGTTGAAAACTTTGAAAGTGGAGTGAATGGTGGATATGAATATTCCCTCTACATCCGCAAAAAGAAAAGAAATGGAGTAATTGGAAAAAAGATGGTAGGTAGCCTATATAAATAAATCCAATTACTAAATAAAAAAAAATATCATTGAAAAAAAAGACTTAGTACTTTTTATAATAGGATTTGTAATATAAATAGATAGATTAAGTCGATTGTAGTTTGATGATTGAAGTCGGTTGGGAGTAAGAGGGGGGGGGGGTATTTATTCTTGGAATGGTCTAATGATTTTAATTGCTACTTCTAACGTCTAATCTAAATTCCAGTAATTCTCTTTTTTTGTAATTGAAACACCTAATAAACAGAGATTACGTCCTATTCTATAAGTTTTCGGATTTATGTGCTACTATGTCAAACAGTTTGCTGTAACAAACTGTAAGAATAGAGCTACAAGGCTCTAGAATTGAAATTCTAGAAACGGAACTTTGAAATCAGTAAATATATCATCGGCTTATTGAGCTGATTCAAAAATAAATCAGATTCATTAAGCTTAGTTTTACCCACAAAAGGCTAAGAAACTGTAAAAATTCACCTGATTTTTGAAAGATGGAGGAAAAACACCCATTAAAAGTGAAAGAATTTTAATTAAAATCAAACCATTAGATTTGGTGCATCAGAGAACCCTAATGTAGAGGTTTCAAGCTCCTATATGCAAAATTATTGAGTTTTTGTATCACTTGCCAGTAGAAACATCACGGTTACGCAGTAATTTTCCTTTTTTTCCCAGGGTTATCATATCGAAACGACGGTTCTAGAACATCGAGAGAGGGTTCATTTGAACGGAAATTAGAATTTCTGGTGTCCCTTTTATTTGACCAGATAGATTGAACGGCTACTAGCCCCCCTCTCATGTCGATTTTCCCCCAAAATTGCTCGATCAAAAGTTTCAGATAGCCATTTTGTTTAACATAGTTGAACGGTCCAAAACTATACCTTTATATATAACATAATCCAAGCAGCCCCTGAGGATAGGTCTTGGGATGAAAGTGTGCTAAGAATAATTTGCTAAGGATAATGAACGATCTATGAAAACCAGTTTCATACCCACAAAGACAAATAACGGGTGACAGAGTGGATTAGACTTGTATAACTTGGGCTATATATTTACACATTAGGGGGATGGCGGTAAGGCTAGATTACTGTATCCCACCACCTCCCTAATTTGCAACTATATATCCCAAATTATATTATTATATAAACTATACTTAACTTTTTGGGTGTGTTCCATATAATTAACAAGTGCCTCTTTATTTTTAAAAACATTCAAGACCGATGCTTATCGAAATTTGTGAAGAGTGGGACACATTTTTTCCATTTAACTATAAAAAGGTCGTTTTCAAAATTGTCGCTGGTGTCCCTGTAATTATACTAGCTCAAATAGAGTAAAAAGAAAAAACGGTTTCAAAACTTTTTGGGAAAAAACTGGGCTTTTGGATCGACAAGGAAAAAAATTAAAAAGAAAAAGCAAATATTTCGATTAGATCATTCATTACCAATTTTCAGTGATCGTGGTATAAGATAAGGGTACCGATTCAGGAACATGAAGGAAACAAGGATTTTGTTCCATTTCCCGCATAAAGATGCAAAAAGGTATTTCTCAAAATGTCAAGGGTATTTTAAACTTGAGCAAAAAAAAAAACATCAAACTAAAGGTATTTTTCCACATCTAGGGTGTAAGTTTTCCCCCTTTCTGAATCTGGGCCTGCATAGAACATGGTAAAGAAACAATTTTTAGTGATTTCTGGTCAATAATCTCGTGATTTATTGACAGCACATAGTGAATATATGCTTACTCGGTGTTTTCCACAAATCTAGTGATTTTTTTTCTCACTGGGTTGCAACCCTGAGAAGAAGAGGCTTTGGGTTCCAGCCCCCCACACAATTATATATTATTTATAAAGTATAAGCCAATTTTATCAAAAATTTGGAGGAAAAAACTAATATATAGCCCATGTCTATTGTCTATCTGAATAGGGATCCTTCGTGCACTTCTTCAGTAAAAAAGCTGGAGTTTAAGCCCCTGCTTGCAAGTTACAGCTGTGATTTCGTCACAATGTAATTGATCAACAATTGGCTACATCTGATCTCAGTGTTTATATTTTCCTTTTTGTTTGTAAGTTTTATTTTTTTTTCTAATTTTATCTAATTTCTGTTGCAGATAAACAAAGAAAAATTCTTCAAAACACTATGGACTCTTTTTTTCAAGTTTATTGCACCTTCGAATTTTGGCGATATAGAGAAGCAGGTAACAGAGTTTGCAGAGACAGAAGTCGATGTTTGCGTGAGAGTAAGTAATCTTAAAACCTTTCAAAATAACAAAAAACTTGAAATATCATTAAATAACGTTGTGGTTAAAACTAACTCAAACTGAATCCGAACAAAGTTGGAGGATTTTTTTTCCGAGTGTGCAGTGTTTTTAATTAATCTTCAAAAGGAGGATGGGTGAGGTATCGATTGTGATAATCGAGAGGGCAATCTCAGATTTTCATTTCGATACATTTAGGGTTGAGGGCAGGAGGAGGGGCTAGTTGCCCTCCAGTCTGTTTGGTTACTTAAATAGGTTACTTTGAAATGACACACATCCATGATTTTTAAATAACAACCAAGACAATATTGCCTTTCCATCATAAGAACAACAAACTTTGGACTGTTTTAATTTTTAGTTTAAAATTCTCTTTTAATGTAAGTTTGAAAAAAATTAATCATTTTTTTCTTTTAATACATTTAATCTGACGTCGCACAAGTGGCGTCGTTGAGGGGGGTGGAGTTCTTACTATTTTTGCTTTTCTAAATATTTCTTTAAACCAGTTCCAAAACAGAATTGACATAAATATGCTAAAAATTATAAATGAAACTAGTTTTATCTCGAACAACGCCTTTGCTATTTATGGGACCTATATCTTTTCATCACCATGCTACATTTATGCAAAATATGTTTATTTTTCTCACAGCTTAGAAATTTATGTGCATGTATAAGCGGTACCAACACATTCTCTTTTTTATATTGTTATCAGTTTTATCATGGAGCTTTAGAAGACCGAGCTTAGCTTGTGTTGGGAATTATAGACATAAAAACAATATTCAGTGTAACCTCCCTCCGGAACTGTATACCCCCTATGCACTGATTTACCCAAGAAAAACTTGTGTTTAATTGCTATATAATTCATTTCTTTAAATCAAAGTAGTGGAAATTCTTTTTCATTATGCAACCCAAAAATCTCGGTCATCCCTATTGCATTTTTAGTGGGCTTTCCCACTAGGCATAACTCATATAAAATGAACAGTCTCATTTCTCCGAAGGACTGTGCATAGACTAATGAATTTTAGAAAACTTTTTATTTCGGGTCTCCAATCTCCTTCAAATGGCTCACAGAACTGATCAATAAGTGTAATGACATTATTTTTATACAATTCTGAAAAATGGCTTATGCCAGCTTTGCCTATCACTCAACCCATTTCTCTTGGCTTTTTATTAATTAGCCATGGCCCTCAACCTTTTCATCACAATCCACCAAGTTGATTTCAATTTGCTAGACATGTTAGCTAAGGAAATTGAAAATAAAGTAAGCATAATCGTTTGTATTTTCAACCCCATTCTCAGGTATGGAGACAGGGATAGGGATCTTTGAATCCAAGTCCCTTTCTCTGGTCCTATAGTCAAATTTAAAATGATATTCAAGAAAACTTCAAACTACTCTTGAAGTTTGAACCGTGTTGATTGATATAAGTAGGGAGGCATCAGCAGTTTCAGTGGGGGACAAGATCACAGCCAATCAGAGGGTTAGAATACGAGACGAATAAGACCACACCCTATTTCTAGGCCAATCACAGAGCTAGAATACGAACTATACAAGACCACATCCTATTTCTAGACCAATCACGGAGCTAGAAATACTGGGCGAACAAGGTGACATCAGAGAAGATTTCTGATAAATTGTTTAGATTGAATTGAAAAGTTATATCATTTTCACAGGGGTGAAACAAAGCTAGATATTATTCATATTTTAAGTAGATTGTATGAAAGGAATAAAAGAGCTAAAAGCCCGTACCAGTTAAGGTAAGTCTGAGAGGGTGATATGTCTTAGGGAACTTGACATAAATGCTAGAATATTATGCGGGACTCTAAAGAGATAGACATTCTGTTTTAATAAGGATTCAGTTCATTAGGCTTAGTGATAGTTCCGGAATTATTATTTCGAAGCCCTTATAATGTAAGTAGAACATATTAGATATTTTTCAGAGATACAAGGAGATTAAAAGAGTTTTAATATACTACAGAGTTAGATTCCTGGGAATTTTAATGCATCAGCACACAGTTGCCAGAACAAAGGAACCGTCAGTGATTAACTGACATTTTAGGGGATTATTTGAGACGAAGCAGTTTAAGACATTTGTTTAAAAATATATCTGATTTTATTAATAATATTTGATGTTTTAATAAAGTTGGATTTTATTTTTCAGAAATGAGAACGCCCACGTGTAAAATACATGTGATTTTATTAATAATATTTGATTTTCTAATAAAGTTGGGTTTTAGTTTTCAGAAAGAGCGAAACAGTTTGAGACATTTTAGAGGATGATTTGGGCGAAACAGAGCAAGACATGTGAGTTTAATTAGCTTTACTTCATGGCTTTGTTCGGTATAATACACAAAGCTGTGTTCTGTATAATACTGTATAATACTCTTCAACAATTTAATAATATTTAATTTGTTTCAATAAAGTTGTTTTTAGTCTTCAGAAATATGAACATCCTCGTTTTAAAATACACCTGCTTGTATTAATAATACCTGATCTTTTTTTAATAAAGATGGTTTTTAGTTTTCAGAAATAAGAACACCGATGTTTAACAAACAAGTGATTTTGTTAATAATATTTGATTTTTTTAAATAAAGTTAGGTTTAGTTTCAAGAAATATTAACATCACGGTTTAATAGAAATCTTATTTTATTAATAATATTTGATTTTCTTATAAAGTAGGGTTTTAGTTTTCAGAAAAAAGAACATCCACGTTTAAAATACATGTGATTTCATTGATAATATTTGATTCTTTAATAAAGTTGGGTTTTAGTTTTCAGAAAGAGCGAAACAGTTTGAGACAATTTAGAGGATGATTTGGGAAAAAAAAACAGAGTGAGACATGTGAGTAGACTTAGCTTTACTTCATGGCTGTGTTCTTTATAATACACTTGGTCGTGTTATGTATAATACTGTACAATACTCTTCAACATATTAATAATATTTGATTTTTAAAAAATAAATTCGGGTTTCATTCTTCAGAAATATGAACATCCACGTTTAAAATGCATCTGGTTTTATTAATAATACTTGATTTTTTTTAATAAAGATGGGTTTTAGTTTTTCAGAAATAAGAACACCCACGTTTAAAATACATGCGATTTTATTAATAATATTTGATTTTTTAATAAAATTAGGGTTTAGTTTCAAGAAATATGGACATAACCATTTAAAATAAATCTGATTTTATTAAAAATATTTGATATTTTAATAGAGTTGGGTTTTAGTTATCAGAAACAAGAACGTCCACGTTTAAAATACATGTGATTCTATTAATAATATTTGATTTTTTTAATCTAGTTGGGTTTTAGTTTGAAAAATTCATATTTAAGCTAGATTTCTTAACGTGTGTAGATATATTTGTCTGAAACCTATGATTTTGGATGATTGGTTTAATATTTAGCACTTTCCTGACCTAGGTTTCTTAGCCTTTCGTAAGTGTGCGTTGTGTGTGAAATCTATGATTTGGGATGTATGGTTTACTATTTTAGACATTTCTTATCTAGGTTTTATAACCTTTCGTAGGTGTGTTTTGCATGAAACTTAAGATTTAGGATGTCTAGTTTGCTATTTTGGACTTTTCTGAGCTAGATTTCTTAACCTTTCGTAGGTGTCAAAGTAACATTGCCTTTTAGGCTACCCCCCTTCCTCGAAGTTTTTCTCAAAATGACATGAAATATGCTTGCGGACGCTATACTAAGGATATATTTCTTTTGTTGTTTTACTATCATTAACATATTTCTTATGTAATTCCTAATATGTACAATATCGTTCAAGAAAACACTATGATTTCAGTAAACAAATTTTATTGGTAACACAGTTAACATACAATACAAAACAAACACGCTAAAATTTTGCAGCAGTATTTCCTTTTTTACGAGACTTAATGTTTTGCTGCTCACCCAAGTTCCGAATTTCTAGCTAAAGTTTCATTTTTCCAGATATGTGGAAGCATCTCCCCGCAGTGGAGCATCTTCTCTACTGGCATTCTTTGTTGGGATCAATTACCTTAACATCTGGTTCAATATTGTCATTGACCACGTACCACTGGCACCTTTGTGCGTATTTTTTTTTCTTCGATACCAGGTGGGGAGTATTCTAGGAAACTGGATTCTTTCTCATATTTTATATCTGGTTCAACGTTGTCATTGACCACGTACCACCGGTTCCCTTGAGCGCATTTCTTTTTTTTCTTCGGTATCAGGTAGGGAGTATTCTTGGAAACTGGATTCTTTCTAGTATTTTATATCTGGTTCAACATTGCTAGTGACTACGTTCCACCATCTCTTTAGAGTGTATTTCTTTTTTTCTTCGGTACCAGGTTAGGAGTATTCCAGGAAACTGGATTCTTTATCATATTTTATATCTGGTTCAACATTGTCATTGACCACGTACCACTGGTTCCTTTGAGCGTATTTATTTTTCTTTGGTACCAGGTGGGGATTATTCTGGGAAACTGGATTCTTTTCTCATATTTTATATCTGGTTCCACTTTGTCATTGACCACGTACCACCAGCTCCTTTGATCGTATTTCTTTTTTTCTTCGGTACCAAGTGGGGATAATTCTGGGAAACTGGATTCTGTCTCATATTCTATATCTGGTTCAACATAGTCAATGACCACATACAACCGGCTCCTTTGAGCATATTTCTTTTTTTCTTCGGTACCAGATTGGGAGTATTCTGGGAAAACTGGAGTCTTTCTCATATTTTATATCTGGTTCAAAATTTCATTGACCACGTACACCGGCTCCTTTGAGCGTATTTCTTTTTTTCTTCGGTACCAGGTGACACTCTAGACCAAAACTTACGACAAATTGGGTTATTTCATGCATGAGGGTAATATTTGATAGGAAATTTCACAGTTCTATCCTGAAAGAAGATCAAATATGATTAAAAGCTGTAGGTTCACACAAAACAAACTGTTTAAAATTGTTTTTTTTTTTGTATAGTTGTTGTTTTTTTGTTCGGCTTGATAGGAATTCTGAAACAAGTGGACAGTCAAAATTTCTTGGTGACTAAATATTTTTTTTCTTCGAAAAGGCGCAATATAGGAATATTCTAAGGCTCTTGACATTTGACGCGTAACATTAAACCTTAGGAAATTTATGTATTTGGAATCAGCATACAAAGCCAATCATTTTTATGCATCTATTGTTATTAAAAATTTCGTTTTTAGCGTTTTGGTTACTATTGGGCCGAGTTGCTCTTTACTACAAGTTCATTCCCAAGAAACAGTTTAAAATTGGGTTGTTTTTTTGTGTAGTAGTTGTTTTTTTTCATTCGGCTTGATAGGAATTCTGAAACAAGTTGGCAGTCAAAATTTCTTGGTGTTTAAAGATATTTTCTTCTAAAAGGCGTAATATAGGAATTTTCTCAGGCTCTTGGCTTTTGGCAGGTAACATTAAACCTAAGGAAATTTATGTATTTGGAATCAGCATACAAAGCCAATCCTTTTTATATATCTATTGTTATCAAAATTCCGTTTTTTAGAGTTTTGGTTACTATTGGCCGAGTTGCTCTTTACTTTCAGTTCGTTCCAAAGAACTATTTAAAAAAAATTTTCTTTCTGTTGTAGTTGTATTTTTTTGTTCGGCTTGATAGGAATTCTGAAAAAGTTGGCAGTCAAAATTTCTTGGAGACTAAAGATTTTTTTCTTCTAAAAGGCATAATATAAGTATAGTCTCAGGATCCTAGCTTTTGAAGGGTACATTAAGCCTAAGGAAATTTATATATTTGGAATCAGCATACAAAGGCAATCATTTTATATATCTATAGTTATCAAAATTCCGTTTTTAGAGTTTTTGGTTACTATTGGGCCCGAGTTGCTCTTTACTTTCAGTTCGTTCTCAAGAACTGTTTAAGATTGGGATGTTTTTTTTTTGTTGCAGTTTTTGTTCGTTCAGCTTGATAGGAATTCTGAAATAAGTTGGCAGTCGAAATTTCTTGGTGACTAAAGATTTTTTTCTTCCAAAAGGCATAATATAGGAATATTCTCAGGCTCTTAGCTTTTGATGGGTAACATTAAACCTAAGGAAATTTATGTATTTGGAATCAGCCTACAAAGCCAATTATTTTTACGTAGCTATTGTTATTAAAAATTCCGTTTTTTAGAGTTTTGATTACTATTGGGCCGATTTGCTATTTACTTTCAGTTCGTTCCCAAAAACTATTTAAAATTAGGTTGTTTTTTTTGTTGTAGTTGTTTTTTTTTGGATCGGCTTGATAGGAATTCTGTGAGTTTTTTGGTTACTATTGGGCCGACTTGCTCTTTAGTTTCAGTTCATTCCCAAGAACTGTTTAAAATTGTTTTTCTGTTGTAGTTGTTGTTTTTTTTTGTTCGGTTTGATAGGAATTCTGAAACAAGTTGGCAGACAAAATTTCTGGGTGACTAAAGATTTTTTTTCTTCTAAAAGGCGTAATATAGGAATATTCTCAGGCTCCTAGCTTTTGACGGGTAACATTAAACCTAAAGACATTTATGTATTTGGAATCAGCATACAAATCCAATCCTTTTTATGTATCTATTGTTATCAAAATTCCGTTTTTAGAGTTTTGGTTACTACTGGGCCATGTAGCATAGTAATTTGTTAGAACTAGTAGTATCATCATGTTTTTGCAACCTTTCTTACTATATATTCAACATTTATAGATATTTTCAGGATAAAACGTACCCATTAGCATACTCAATTCAAACACACACATTAGCCCATTCCAACAACAGATTTAATTTTCACTGTCCTCGATTCTTTAACAGTAAACAATAATTCAGTGTGGGAGGATCTTACCCCAACTAAACCCCTGAATCTTACTATGAAGTGGTACTTGAAAGTCTTTATTAAACTAAAATCATTGACAAAGCAAAAAAACTTGACAAAAATCAAAGTCTTGCCCTCGCAACCAAATTATCCTATTTGTGTGGAAGGATCCCACACCCCAACTCAACCCCCAAATCTTACTTACTAAGAAGTGGTATTTGAAAGTTTATATTAAACTAAAATCATCGATGAAGCCCTAATTTCAGTTACTAAATTAAGGGACCTTAAAAAACAAACATGAATTTCTTTATTGAGATAGTATTAAACAAAAACAAAAAAAGTCTTACATCGAATGGGAATATTCATCACTATGCCCGGGATCAATGTGTCTATATTTCTAACTACACTGTTGTAAGAATCAACTTACACCAGAGTTATACTGTGGGTGAAAGCAACGTTAAATTGCATTCGATAATTAGATTAACCTATATTATTAAAGAAATAGAAAAAACAAGTATATCTCTTCTCTCATTTACACACAAGCATCCCCATTAAAACAGTTATATCCGTCTGATAACATATTATCATTAATTCCTAGGTGCATGTGTACTCCAAGTTGAAAATGGTTTTAGATTGATACAAAAACCTTTGAATAATATAGGTTTGTGTTGGGATACACATAAAGTCAAAAATTAATATAAGAAGGGGAGAAGATGTGTTTCAAAGGTTTTATTTTATCAATTCCACGGTCTTGGGGGGGGGGGGAAAGGAATTTTAAGAAATATAAATACTACTACTATTTCTTTCATGTGTACTCCAAGTTGGAAATTGATTTTAAGAAAATACTGAGAAAGGAACGTGTATTGAATTTTTAAGGTTAATTTAGACTAGGTTACGTGCGCGCACGTAACAAAACTCTAAACAGTTCTTGTCACCAAGAAATATCGACTGTCAACTTGTTTCAGAATTCCTATTAAGCCGAACAAAAAAAAACAGCAACTACAACAAAAAAAACAACCCAATTTTAAACAGTTCTTGGGAACGATCTGAAAGTAAAGAGAAACTCGGCCCAATAGTAACCAAACCTCTTAAAAACGGAATTTAATAACAATAGATACATAAAAATGATTGGCTTTTTATGCTGATTCCGAATACATATATTTCCATAGTTTAATGCTACCCATCAAAAGCTAAGAGCTTGAGAATATTCCTATATTAAGCCTTTTAGAAGGAAAAAAATATATTCGTCACCAAGAAATTTCGAATGCCAACTTGTTGCAGAATTCCTATCAACCGAACAAAAAAACTACAACAAAAAAACAACACAATTTTAAACAGTTCTTGGGATATGAACTGAAAGTAAAGAACAACTTGGCACAAAAGTAAACAAAACTCTAAAAAACTGAATTTTATAAACAATAGATACATAAAAAAGATTGGCTTTTTATGCTGATTCCAAACTTATAAATTTCTTTAGGTTTAATGTTGGCCGTCAAAAAGCTAGGATCCTGAGAATATTCATATATTATGCCTTTTAGAAGAAAAAAAAAAATTAGTCACCAAGAAATTTTGACTGCCAACTTGTTTCAGAATTCCTATCAAGCCGAACAAAAAAAAAACTACAAATACAAAAAAAACAAGTTTAAACAGT
Source organism: Artemia sinica (assembly GCA_027921565.1). Taxonomy (NCBI): domain Eukaryota; kingdom Metazoa; phylum Arthropoda; class Branchiopoda; order Anostraca; family Artemiidae; genus Artemia; species Artemia sinica. Next base: position 478,071 of record JAPEVW010000120.1, on the reverse strand, counting down.
TCTTGGGAACGAAGTGAAAGTAAAGAGCAACTCGGCCCAATAGTAACAAAAATTCTAAAAAACGGAATTTTTGAAACACTAGATACATAAAAAGGATTGGCTTTGTATGCTGATTCCAAATACAAAATTTCCTTAGGTTTACTGTTAACCGTAAAAAGATAAAAGCCTGAGAATATTCCTATATTACGCCTCTTAGAAGAAAAAAATCTTTAGTCACCAAGAAATTTCGACTGCCAACTTGTTTCAGAATTCCTATCAAGCCGAACAAAAAAAACAACTACAACTACAAAAAATACAATTTTAAACAGTTCTGGGGAACGAACTGACAGTAAAGAGCAACTCAGCCCAATAGTAACCAAAACTCTAAAATACAAAAAATTGATAACAATAGACACATAAAAAGGAATGGCTTTGTATGCTGGATTCAAAATACATAAGTTTCCTTAGGTTTAATGTTAACCTCAAAAGCTAAGAGCTTGAGAATATTCCTATATTACGCCTTTTAGAAGAAAAAATATCTTTAGTCATTAAGAAATTTCGACTGCCAACTTGTTTCAGAACTCCTATCATGCCGAAACAAAAAAAAGCAACAACTACACCAAAAACCAACCCAATTTAAAACAGTTCTTGGGAACGAACTTGTAGTAAAGAGCAACTCGGCCCAATAGTAACCAAAACGCTAAAAACAGAATTTTAATTTCCAAATACATAAATTTCCTTATGTTTAATGTTACCCGTCAAATTCTAAGAGCCTGAGAATATTCCTATATTACGCGCTTTTAGAAGAAAAAAAAATTTTAGTCATTAAGAAATTTTGACAGTCAACTTTTTCATAATTCCTATCAAGCCAAACAAAAAAGAAACAACAACTACAACAATAAACAATCCAATTTTAAACAGTTCGTTTTGTGTGAACCTAAAGCTTTCAATCATGTTTGATCTTCTTTTACGATAAATCTATAAAATTTTCTATCAAATATAACCCTCAGGCTTGGAATAATCCATTTGTCGCAATTGTCGTGTCTACAGTGTCACCTGGTACTGAAGAAAAAAAAAGAAAACACGCTCAAAGGGCCGGTGGTACGTGGTCAATGACTATTCTAAACCAGATATAAAATATGTGAAAGAATCCAGTATCCCAGAATACTCCCCACCATGTACCAAAGAAAAAAGGAATACTCTCAAAGAAGCGGTGGTACGTTGGTCAATGACAATGTTGAACCAAATATAAAATATGAGAAAGAATGCAGTTTCCCAGAATACTCCCCATTTGGTACCGAAGAAAAAAGAAATATGCTCAAAGAAGCCGGTGGTACCTGGTCAATGACTATTCTAAACCAGATATAAAATATGTGAAAGAATCCAGTATCCCAGAATACTCCCCACCATGTACCAAAGAAAAAAGAAATACTCTCAAAGAAGCCGGTGGTACGTGGTCAATGACAATGTTGAACCAGATATTAAGTTAATAGATCCCAACCAAGAATGCCAGTGGAGAAGATGCACCACTGCGGGGAGATGCTTTTAAGAAAGAATCCAGTATCCCGGAAAAATCATCACCTGGTACCGAAGAAGAAAAGAAATACGCTCAGAGGAGCCGTGGTGCGTGGTCAATGACAATGTTGGACCAGATATAAAATATGAGGAAAGAATCCAGTTTCCCAGAATACTCCCCACCTGGTACCGAATAAAAAAATGAAATGCGCCTCAAAAGGAACTAGTAATTGGTGGTCAATGACAATGTTGAACCAGATATAAAACATGAGAAAGAATCCAGTTTCCCAAAATACTCCCCACCTCGAACCAAAGAAAAAAAGAAATACACAGTTTAAAAAATAGTAAACACTATTTAATCTTTTGACAAATACTGGGTATATTGAGCTTCCACCTTTCAGAGCCCCTAATTCAACACAATTGACTTTTTATTTCTTTTCTCTTTCAATTGGCCCTATGAACTAAGAACATCTACTTTTAAGTTAAAACTTATTTTAGAAGGCCCTCTTTGGCCAGAAGAATTTTGTAAATCACTTTCCGGACAACAATGGAGGTATATTGACCCCTGTCTTGTAGATATCTTATATTTACGACCTCAAGTTATCCGATACAATAATTTTCTCCTTAACATATAGTTTCAAATATTTTTTACCTTTAATGGACCAATGAAGAAAAAATATGCTTCTTTCTTCATACATAATTATGGACACTCATATAATCCCAACTTCCAAACCCCAGCTCTGAAAGGACAGGCAGGGCTTAATAACAAAATTCTGCTTGGTGTTTTTTTATGTAATATATTTTTTAATACCAATTTCTTTGTTTCCCCTTCTAGGCTTTTAAGACTCATTTTCATTTTAGACTCTTACAAGTTGAGTTTGCTAAGCTATCAGTTTTGGTAATTATTTAATTTAGGCCTGTAATAGTTTATTGCATATCTTGTCTTTATTTCACTCCTTAACTTACTTAATTCATACTTTTGAACACTCCTATACTTTTTTTTATATTTTGCACAATTCCTTAAAAAAATATAAATACAACAAAAACGAATCTATGGCCAGTAAATGAAAACTAAGAAAAAAACAACAAAAACGAATATTTTGCCCGTATCAAACAAGGCGTCTTCAGTGTAGATAAAAAAAACTAAAAACTAAAAAATATACATAAAACTAAAATAGACTTACCTAAAAATATAATATATTTTTGCATATAATATTTTAGGAGAGTCTATTTTAGATTTAAGTATATTTTTTAGTTTTAGCTTATTTGTTTTATCTACGCTGAAGACGACTTTTTTTATACGGGCAAAATATTCGTTTTTGTTGTTTTTTCTACGTTTTCATTTACTTGCCATATAGACCCGTTTGTCGTAATTATATTTTTCTGTCATGGCTGGTCAGTTCGGCTTTGGATCTCTTATTTGCACAATTCTTTGCAGCATATAACCCAAAAAGCGTTCATTTAATTAAATTCCAACAAGTTTTTCTTTTATTTATATGGCTCAATCATCCTGTTTTTATAGTTTCACACTCCTTAACTATCATACTGGTTAAAATGCTTTATTTTTTCATTTAAAAACATTTTTTTCTTTTTAATGCTTATTTTAAAATTGTTTTTAACTTTTTTCTGCTCTCTTAAATTACCATTTTGGTCAAAAACCTTCATTCCACACATATTCTTACACATACAAACATACACACACGCACACACAGAGGAACACACAGACACAAACCAACAGACACACACAAACACACACACACCTACGCTCAAAACCCAGAGATACGTATTTTGTTGTTTTTATACAAGATTTTTTCAAATTAGTACTAAAAATTTTACTTCATTTCAAAATTATTTCAAAAATGTTGTTTTTTAAGAATTATATATTTGCATTTTCACTTTATTAAGAATTTAATGATAGTTTTTTCCACGTTTTTTAATCATGTTTTTTTTCGACTTTTCAAATTCTTGTTAGCGTATTTTAGTTATAATGTTCCTGGTTTAAGGTTTTATTTTAGTGTTTCCTTATCCTTCTATTAGGGACTCTACTCTAACTTAGTATTTGATATGGTTAGCTACAAATTCGGATTTTTTTTTTAAATTAGGATTTCTAGCCTTTCTTTCGAGGGTGGTGTGTGAAACTTTTTCTTTCATATGCTCAGTTTGCAAAATTGGGCTGGGCTATTTCTTGCTACCCTTTTTTCGGCCATTTTTTCTTTAATTTAACTTAAGCCATATATTTTTGGGTCTTCAGTTTGCTGTTTCGTAGTTTATTTAATGTATTTCATTGAAACCTGAAAGTTTGTTGGCTGAAAACTTATAAATGTTGATGTTGACATTGGTATTACGTCAGGATTGACACAAGATATTTGAACAGATCTATCCTAAATTAACTTACCTTAAAGCTATGTGGAATGTAAGTAAGCTCTATTTGTCCTAAATTGACCAATTTCACAAGTCAAGGCATAAGAAACATAGTAAGCCAATAATTTTGAAGAATACAACTTCGAAAGAGAAAAAGAGAGCACCAGGAAATTAAAACAGGAAATAAAAAACCAAACATTTAATCATTTATTTAGTGCCTGTTGAATGTTTGTTTGGTGTGATTGTTTATTTATTATCGGTTTATTTTAGGTTGTTATTTATTCTTTATTAATAATTCTTTGTCGTTTTGAGTTTGTATTGTTGTCGGAATTTACATCTGCTGATTTTAAGTTTAATAAGGCTTTTTTCTTTATTGAAAAACTTCTTTTTCAGAAAGTTTATATTTTCTTTATTTGAGTCCGATTTGATTGCCAGGTACTTATTTAACTGTAAATTATAATTGACAGGGTAGAGAGATTTACATCTTTTGTCTCATTCCCAGAAGGGAGGCCCTAAGGAAAAAATTGATTTTGTTTTTGCTTTGAAAAAAAAATTTCTTGTTCGGAAACTGTTTTAACTAATTCCTGTTCCTTTTGATACCCAAAACTTTGATTTTAGTTAGTATAATGGATTGTTCCACATAGAGTTTTTTATGTCTCTAGCATAAGAAGTAAAATTTCCAGTGCTAATTTGTTTTTTCTATCTAGTAGGTTTTGATTTATTTCAATGCCGCCTTAACATTCCACAAAATTTTCAAGGAAAGAAATTTCAAGGAACAAGCCGTTCCTGAGAAATTTCAAGTAAAACTCTTCTCACAACTTAGATACTCTTAGAATCTTTTATATCAAAATATTCTGCATTAGGACACTCCTAACATATTGAAAATATACTTTTTGAATAGCAAGATGCACATAGTATGTTTTTATTTAGCGTTAAAGTCCCATTAAGCATTCCCAGTAGCCTTGAGTACTGTTTAACATACCCTGTAAGTTTTAAATTAATGTCCTAAGCTGTTTTTTGAGATATTGATGCTGTTTTCTTTTTAAAATCAGCATGTCCATAGTGTCTTCTTATTTTGTTCATTTACACCTAAAATCCTCCGAAAGTAGTCCTAAGTAATGTAGTACCAGTTGCAAGGAGCCACAATCAGAGTCGCAAATCTTTAGTGTCGGAAGTATTTATTTTTGCAGTCACAACTAGTCAAATTTGCAGCTGCAGTTATTGTAGTAGTGACCCTGGAACCTTCAATTTTATACCCTTACCCGTTCCTAATATATCAAAGATAGGTGTTATATCACACCCCCTCAATATTTCAAGAAATTCCATGTCAATATTCTTATTGCTTCCTGAACAAATCCATGATGAAACACTTCCCTTTCCAAATCAGAAATCTTTCATGTGTTAAAAATAGAGAAATGAGGTAATTTATTGTCCTTACCCTATGGGGCTGCATGGGTATTTGATCTCCAATTGGAAGAGCCTCGTTCAAAATTTATGCGTCCACCCTTTCATAAGAACCTTTTATGCTAACAGGGAGCAACGTGCAGTAACTTAAAAACCCGTGTCAAGGGGGCTGGGGGATTTCTCAAACAAAAATACATAATCATTTGACCTTTGGAATATTTCATAAAGAATGGTTATCGCAAAATTATCACATTGGAAATGTTTGAGAAAAAGATATTGTGAGGATGGGGAGGGGGCCCGTTGCCTTCTGATCTTATCTTACTCTTCAAAATGGTAAAAGAAATTCCGATTTCTAATTGAATGAGCCTCCTTTGAATTTTATATTCGACCACCCTCTTTTGTGTGAAGTGCTTGAAGGATTAGTTAATTCAACATTTAAAGCCATTTCTAAGTGGTATAAATGACCTACTAACAGAAAATATAGCTCTGTTTTCAGAGGCAGAAGGATTTTGCTCTGGAGGCTTAGTTATTTTGTCTTTGGACTATTTGCAACAACAATAATTCGCGTCCGTTTCAGGGAAAAAAGGTGTAAAGGGGACTGGTTGCTTTTCAAGCACTACTGACTCTTAAATGGGGGAGAATTAAATTCCAATTTCCAGTCAAATCAGTCTCCTCCAAAGTTTTATCTGACCACTACTTAAAAAAAAAACATATATGACTTACTTGACTTATATCCAATACGGCCTCTGCGTCTTTATTGGGGCTTCTAGTCTTTTCACTAGTCGTTGAACATGGTGACCGCATTTTTTTCTTTGTGGCACTAAACGTAGGAGTTGGGGGATATTCTGGCCTTTATAGTTGTCGCACCATCTCTTGCAAGGTCGGCCTCAAGGTCGTGTTCGAGATACCCGTTTTTATTGTGATTTTGTTCAGTTGACTTGATTTTTTGGGAATCAAGAAATGTGATTTATTGTAGTTGACTTGATGTCTTTTGTTGGATATTTAAATAGAAAAAACAAGTTTTTTAACTGAAAGTAAGGAGCGACACTAAAACTTAAACAAACATAAATCATTCCGTACATGAAAGCGGCTGTCCCCTCCTCAATGTCTTGCTCTTTTCACTAAAGTTTTTTATTGTTTTAAAAAAAAGATTTGTGAGAAATATTCAAACTCAGAATGTGTTTCTGAGTGAGAAATTATGGTAAGTAGACATTTTGGCAAGTTTAAAAAGTAGAAAGCCGACGCCTTAAAGGTGAATACCATTGCCTCGTCCCAAAGTGATAAGATTGATGCCGTATATGGTTTCTATCCCAATCAAAGGAAGGTTAGTGATAATCCAGTTTTATTCCAACGGTTAGCAATTGATTTCTTTTAAAATTGATTTTTAAAAATACCGGCTTAGCAAGTGTGGCCAGCGGTAACTCTTGAAGCAAAAGTCGGCTGTCCTCCGACAAAACCTAGTATCTACATCTGAGTAAATTCCGAGAAAAACGCAAAAAAAATTTATTTTGATATATGTATTTTTACAGTCTTTATTTAAAAAATGAGGTGATGATGCTCATTGTATCATGCTGCTGATCTTTTTCACTGATAAAGTGTAGTTTGTGAGATACTAGATTTTGGCGGAAATGTTGATTTCTAGTACGTATATAATAGGTATGACACCGAAAACAATGGTGAGCTCCTCTTTAGATACTAGGTAATATCAACAAAACTAAGCATTGGAGTGTAATTTCGTTTGCACCATTGGATTCCTTGTGGTCTAATTAGGCGGTATCCACTCTTAACTAAAATTCGAATTTTTGTAGATATTAGGTTTTGTCAGAGGACAGCCGAAGTGATGTCTTTCGGTTAAATTTTGATGTGTTACTTAACTGGAGAGTCGTAAAATCGGAAAAATAATCGTCTGTTGCCCCTTGTGGTTGTGTAAAATCATTTCTAAGATTTATCGCTCAGATTGTCAGCTGCTCCGACCGTGGTAGCAAAAGTTTTTATTCTATTTTTTGGTATTTCATCATAACATAAGGGAGAAAGAGTTTTATGAATGTTATGCCAGTAATTATGTGACTCTTATACCGGCGAGCAATTCGTCTCTACCCTTAACAGAGGACCTTTTTCTGACTTTAGAATAATCTACCCTTCACAGTTTTAACTTTAGGAATTGGTCCTCTTGTTCAGTGTTCTGGTACACGAAGCCATTTCACCCATTGCTGGGGGAAGGTGTCCAACCACCAGACCGTTTTTCACACAAGCTGGTGGTCCTAATAACGTGCGCTTTCTAGGGGGACCTTCCTCTTAATATGCCTGTATTTGCGACCCCAGGTTAGGGTGTCCTAGTTTCAATTTTAAGCTCCTAGGGACTCGGTCCCCTCTAATCCACACCTCCTATCAAAGTGATCAGTATATTTGTAAGGCGTTCTCCTACCTGCCCACTCTGAATACAATGAGTGGCCGGGAAGAGAACCCCTATGGATAAGGTATTTCACCAGTTACTCAGTCAAACCATATGTGGCCCAGAGCATAGCTTAAAACCCTTTGCCCTAGGCTTTGTGGGTTTCCATCAGCCCTAGAGCTATTTACCTGATCATTGGACTATTCTAAGCAAAAGGAGTTTATCAAAATTTCGGTTCGTCGTGTTTTGGGACCAAAATCATTGGAAGGGGGAGATAGTTGCCCTCCGATCAGTTTAAATCTTAATAAGTGAACTAAAACTTTATATTTCCAATCAAATGTGCATTTTTCCAATTTTGTAAATCCACTCCTTCCATAAGAGCTCTATATGCCCCAAGGGCCTGAATTATAACTCTAGATCTCTGGTTCAGGTGGAAGGGAGGCTATATCAAAATATGTATTGAATTTTCTTGGAGAAGTGATGGCGTGGGGAGTATAGTTGTCCTCCAATTATATTTGACTCTTAAAAAGGAAGTAAAACTTTCCAATTTCAACCAACTGAGCCTCCACCACAAGTTAATACGAACATCAATTCCAGAAAAACCTTATTTGATATTGGGGTAAAACCTACAACCCATGGCCCCGGGATCTGGGGGTCGTGTTAACCCTAAATGTATTATTATATCATCTTTGGTTATTTGTGAACAAACTGGCTATCTCAAAATTTTAATAGGATACATTTGGGGATAAGATGGCATTGAGAGATACCATGTACCCAAAAATCACTTTTTACTCTTAAGAAAAAAACTAGAACTTTCAATTCAAATGAGCGTTTTCCTGAAATTTGTACAACTACCTCTTACCATAAAAAACCTTATAATTTGGAAGGTCATATCTTAGAACCCATGTCCCCAGAATTTGGGTAGAATTAAAAGCCCTAAAGACCTTTTTGTATGAAACTTGTACTACTTTAAACAAAGCAGTTATTTCAAAATTCTGATCATATGTATTTTGGAGAAAAATGTCATGGGGGATTGTCGCCCTCCGATCACTCACGACTCTCAAAAATAGAGCTAAAAGTTAAATTTACATTCAAATGAGCAATCTATAAGGCTTATGCTGTCACCCCCTTTCTATCAAACCCATACAAGCCCTAGGGGCAAAACTTACAACCCTTATTCCTGGCCTAAGGGGGACGGTGTCAATTCTGGAGGCATTGTTAAATAATCTTCGAACTTTTTTGAAAAAATGACAATATATCAAGAATTCAGTCAAATGCATTTGAGAGAAAGAGAGCGTGGGGCTACTTGTTCTTCAACCACTTTTCACCCTTAAAAAGAGAAGTAAATCTCTCAATTACCAATCTAAGAAGCAATACCAAAGTTAGTACGACTAGCATTTGCATGATAACCTTCATACTCCCTGACAATTGTTGCCCTTGGGCTCTTAGGTGTGTTTCAACTCGGAATTTTTGTTTAATCTGATCTTTCGACGTTTAGAAAAAACTGGCAATCTAATAGAATTGATTGAATACACGTAAAAAAGGACGTGGGGGAAGGGGTTAGTTGCCCTGTCATCACTTTTTGATCTTATAAAGGGTATTTGAACTTTTGATTTTCAATCTAACAGGCCCCATACAAAATTTGAAAGACCACATCATCTTATATGAAATTAAAATAAAAAAAACTTCGAAAAAAAAGTTTTTCAAAGATTAGTAAAGGTTATATTAAATTGTAAAGATCAGCAGATACAAATACCTGTTAAAATTCAAAGTAGAAACAACAAAAAATTACTATTTAAAGAATAAAGCAAACTTGGAACGAACAGAAATTGAGCAAACAATCATAGCAAAAATAATCACAACAAGCACTAATATAAATGAATAAGTGAATGTTAATGTGAAACATGTGAAACTTAAAACGAATACGCAAATCAAGCTTTGAAACGAACAAAAATCACTACAAACAAGAGTGTGGGTTTTGCCTCTTTTTCTCACTGTAAAAGCTTAAGCACTACTGCGTCATTGACACCTTACTGCCAAAAAACGATCAAGTTTCAGATCAAACGAGTACTCTCCAAAGTTAATACGACAAACCCGTCCACAGAAAACTTATCCCATTCAACAGAGAAAAACTAATAAAGGGAAACTTACATAAGTTAAAATGAAACTTACCTTGGGGGCTAGGGAGGATTTCTCAACCCCCAAGTTATAGTAATATGAATTCAGGAATATTTTGAACAAAATTGCTATTTCAAAATTTTTATAAGATGTATTGGGGAGAAAAACGAATAAGGAGAGTGGGGGATTGTTACTTTTTCATTATTTTCGATTCTTAAATAGAGCACAAAAAACTTCAATTTCCAGTCAAGTTAATTTCCTCCAAAGTTTATAATACCAGCTCTTCCATAGAAGCTTTATATGTTGACGATGAGCTGTTAGCATAATTTTTTGGACCAAAATTTTTTCGGATGTATTTGCAGAAAAGAAGGTTTGTATGGGGGGATAGATACCCTCTGATACCTTTTGAACTTATAAAAAGGAAACTAGAACTTTCGATGTTCTAATAAAAGAGCCCACCTCTGAAGTATACCCTACCTTCCCTTATATAGGAACTTTATATATCTCCGGACTTAGTTTAAAACACTTGCCCCCAGGACCTGGCAATTTGTGTCAACTCCGGAGTTCTTATTATATGATTTTTGAAATCTTTTCACACAAAACGACTATCTCAAAATATTTTTATCGGGAGGGTTTGGGGAAAGGGTGTGGGAGGGGGGTGCTAGTTGTCCTTCGCATTCTTTTGACTCTACATAAGTGAACTAGAACTTTCAGTTCTAATCAAATGATCCTTCTGTAATGTTTATATGAATACCCCTTCCATAAGAAACTTGTATACCCCCATGTATACAACTCCAAACGTCTACCTCCAAGCATAACTCACGTCTACCTCTGGGCCCTGGGGGGGGCTCTGTCAACCATTGAGTTTTATTATGTTTTATTTTGGACTATTTATCAAATGGCTATCTCAAATTTTATCGGATGGCCTCTTTTTTTTGAGGAAAAATGGCATGGGGGGCAGGGGGCCTCTGATCTGTTTGACTGTTATAAAATCAAATAGAACTCTCCATTTCTGAGCCCTTTCTGAAGTTTATACGAGCATCCATTCCATAAGAAACATATTATACCCAAAGGGCATAACTTACAATGCCTGCCTCCAGGGCCCGGGTGGTTTTGCCGACCCTGGAGTTTTTATTATCTACACTTTGAACTTTTTATTAACAAAATGGCTATATCAAATTTTCATTGGATGGGTTGGGGGAAAAGGCATAGGGGGGGACTATTTGCCTCAGATCTCTTTTGACTCTGAATAATTGACCTAGAACTTTCAATTTCCAATCAAATGAGACGTCCTCTGAAGTTTGTATTTTCGAGCATCCCTTCTATAAGAAGCATATATGCCCTCAGGGCAGAGCTTACAACGCCTGCCCCATACCCTGGGGATTTGTGTTGACCCTAGAGTTATTGTTATATTATCTTTGAACTATTTCTCACAAAAGGCTCTATCTCAAATTTTGATCTGTATGGGTCTGGGGAAAAAACAGAGTGAGTGGAGGGCTAGTTGCCTTCTGATGTCTTTCAAAACTTAATAAATTAAACTAAAGATTTCAATTTCAAATCATATGAGCCCTCTTTAAAGTTTATATGAGCATCCTCTCTATAAGAGTATATATTCCTTCAGGGCATTACCTAAAACGACCTGCCCCTGGGCCCTGGGGGTTCTTGTGGACCCTGGAGTTTTTATTATCTTGATGTTTGAACTATCTTTAACAAAATGCAATATCAAAAAATGTTTATTGAATGGGCCTAGCAAAAAGGCGTGGTGGGATTAGTTGCCCTTTATATCTTTTGACTCTTAAAAATGGAAATAAACTTTCAATTCCCAATAAATGAGTACTCTCTGAAGTTTATATGAGCATCTCTTGTATAGGAGCCGTATTTGCCCCCCGGGCTACATTACAATGCCTGCCTCCAGAACCCTGGAGGGTTGTTTTGACCCTGGAGTTATTCCATATATGAGCTTTGAAATATTTTTCACAAAACGGCTATCGCAAAATTTCTTTGGATTGGATTGGGTAGAAAATAAAAGGGGTGGGGGGGGCTAGTTGCCCTATGATGTCTTCTGAAACTAAATAACATAAATAGAACTTTCAATTTCCAATCAAATGAACCCTCTTTGAAGTTTATACGAGAATCACTTTCATAAGAACCATATGTGTCCCTAGGACATAACTTAAAAAAACGACTGTTCCGGACCCTGGGGGTTTTTACCGACTATGGAGTGTTGATATTCTTATGTTTGAACAATTTTTAACCAAAGGCTATATCAAAATTTTTATCAAATGGGTTTAGCGAAAAAGGCGAGGGGGGGGGGTTAGTTGCCTTTTGATCTCTTTTGATCTTTGAATATAGATCGAAGATCATATAATAAAAACTCCGGGGTAGACAAAACCTCCCAGGGCCTGGAGCAGGCGTTGTAAGTTTATGCCCTGGAGACATACATGGTTCTCATAGAAGAAATGCTCGTATAAACTTCAGAGAGTACTCATTTGATTGGAAGTTGAAATGTTTCTCTTTCAAAAGGATGTTGCGAAAAATTTATTTCCAAAAAAACAAAGGCTGTATTTAAAATATATCATCAAATTTTAGAGTACAAATAAAGCATAAAGTGTTACATATATAGTAAAAAGAAACACTCAATTTTGTAAAGGTTAATTTACCTTTAATTACTTTTCTCTCTTTTTACTCTAAACAATAGTATACAATGATTTAAAATGTTTATATAAAATGTTTATATAATGATTTTCACAGCGCTTTGGCAATCCCATGTCTCAGCACGCATTTTGCTGATGATACGGCAGTTTCAATTTTCTGAGAGGAATTACGAGGAGTTGGAGGCAAAACTTGATACTGCATTTTCTAATGTTCTTGAATGGTGTTCTGCAAATTTTAGTTTGCTTTGAAGTTTATCAAAAACTAATTTCATAATTTACGGCAGGAAGTCAAATATATGCCCTCGTATTACCCGAGTTACTTCTTCAAAGTATCTATTATCAATATCTCGGGTGAATGTGATAAAGTACCTTGGACTTATGATTGATGAAAGATTATCTTTTAAAACACACATTCAAAATAACACTTAAAGATTTCAAGGTATGTTGGTTTAATGCGGAGGTTGAAGCATATTTGCCCTACTCTGCTTTACGAAGCATTTATTTTTCTCTGATTCAGTCTAATATAATTATTGTTCTCTAGTATATTTATCTACATTTAAAAGCCATATTAAACCAATACAGATTTTAACAAAATAAAAGCAGTAAGAATCCTCAAACTTTTTATTTCATCGCCTATTTCACTTCCAAATAAGTCTTCTACAGCATCTTTATATACTTATTTAGATATACTTCCAGTTTCTCAACAATTTACTTTGGAGCAATTATTTTCAAATTTAATTATGACATTAATAAATTACCGCCATATTACCTCAATCAAAGTTTGTTCTCCCGATCACAAGATTTACATCGTTATAACACGCGACAAAAAAAGAGTATCTACATTGACAAGTATAGTACTGAGAGATCTAAATTCGCCCCGTTTGTGTCAATAGCCCGGTGCTGGGATGCTCACAAGGGTTTTATTGATAATTTTTTTTCTATCCCATTTACTAAAAAGGAATCTTAAATTTCATTTAGTTCAGGATTTATTTTTAATTAAGTGTCTTTTTAATATGATTAAGTTATTTGTTTGGATTGTTGTTCTAAGTGAATGTGGGCCGCTCGGCTATCTTTTAGTATGAATTTATATTTAATAATATTGATCTCTCTTTTTTTTATATATTTATATTTATATTTTGGATCCTGGACTAGCTGCTACTTTCATATTATTGTTGTATTATTGTATCTTTGCCGTCGTAATTATCTTTGTATTGTAGCGTAAAAATTTTTATTGTATCTTTGTCTAGGCCTAGTTTTTCGAGCTTGTCTCCCCATGGGGCTATATCAATTATATACATGTATGTGTTAATAATAAAATGATTGAACTTGAACATGATTGAACCGTTTAAATAGAAACATTATGTTTCTTGCAGGCGATTTGTTTCATCATCCTTTTCAAATTTAATACTTAACGGATTATTTCACAATAAAAATATTTATACATTGACTCGAAGTCAAAAATTTACATATAACATTAAATCACTAGTTAAAAACTTAAATAAAATAAAAAAACATAGTATATACACAAGCATTGTTTAATAACATACACGAGCATTGTGAGGTCAAAAAACGTAGATAGAATATTAAACTACTGGTTAAAACTTAAAGTATTTAAAAAATAAAACACAGTATAGACTAGCATGGAATTAATTCCAACTAGTGTGTTGTTAATTACTTATAAAGTATTAATGTAGAATACTTCTTGAATGATACAAAAAGCAAAATAAAAAATACCACAGGTTTTTCCATGTTTGCCTGTTATGAGAATGAAAACAATATTTTTTATCTTTCATTTGCATCAATGATGTGTGAAGGCTGCAAAATTAGATTAGCGCTCTAACCGGTTTCACTACGGAGACTCGTTTAGAGTTATAAACTAATGAAAAGTAATATATATTTTATTTTCGATTGCATAATTTAATTAATAAAATCATTTACTATTAAATGGAGAAACTTTTAAGCAAAATGAAAATGGAAAATAAATAATAATCCAACTATGAAGTAAGAAGATCTAGACATTGGCATGGAATAATAGATTAACACAAGGAAATGTGTTTACAACTATATATTGAAATATAATTATTATCATTATTGATTTAAAGGTGAAATGGTTAATTTTATTAGCACCTACGCGATTTGATTCTAAAGCAGCTGATCTTAAACAGAAATTTAAAAATTTAGATAAAGCTTTTATTTTAAAGGTTTATTGAAAGAAAAATATAGTTAATAAAATTATTTATATATTGATATTGTACTATCCACTAAATATTAAATTATTTTAAATTATTACATATTATCAGTAGTATAGTAATCCATCGGTAGTGGTGGGAGTTTGATAGTCAGACTTTTCATCACCACAAATTTTAAATAAATAAATGTGGATGATAAACCCTTTGAAGTAGTCTTCATTGGAATAAATTTGAAAAATATATGTTTTCACTGAGTGGTTGTTGTTGGTAGAATTGTTAATAGTATCCTTGTTTTACACTAACATTTACACTTTCTGCATTGAAAAGATTTAGAGATAAGGTGACTGTGCAAAGAGATTCCTTTTGGGGTAAATATGTCATTTCCGTCTAGGAAAAGAAATTCTTTTTTGATCTAACATCTTTTTTTCTTGGTTTCTTTTTTTTTTCTTTGACAAGAGTAGTATCTTTCGTTTTTGACCTGAGTAGAGACTGATGAATGATGATTATTTTTTCTTGACCTTTTTAACCTTTTCTAGTTTGTCGTTACTTTAATCGCTCACCGAGAGATCTTGTGGCTAGCCCTTAGATTTTGTGAAAAAAATTCTTTGAAATCTGTACAAGCCTCCCAATCACGTAGTGTAGAGGATGCTAAATTCATGGGAACTGGAGCAATATATTTTCAGCCAGGGGAAGTGAAGAACGAAACAACTAAGCAAAACCAACTGTCAAGACCGAAGTCTGACATTGAACGAACGGTGTTTGTAGTAGTCCATTCCATGAAAAAACAATTGCCGTGGTCTGAGATTATTCACATAGCAATTAATATAAGGATAAACAAATGTATTTATTTAATTAGCCATTTCTTTGTTGAATGGGTCGAAAATGACATGTAATCAAAGCCAAACCTTTTGTTTATTGCTAAAGGATCACCTACTTTACTTCTTAATGATAATTGAAAGAGTTCTGAATACGACGTGTTTACAGGAACATACTGAAGATGCTTTATATTATAATTATGAACCTTGTCATGGGTGGTTTTTCGTTTAAGAATAAGTATGAGGGGGATATTGCTACTGCCAACTCTCGATGTTTCTACAAAGGAAGCATAAGGAGAAACTTCTCCTTTCCGAGGAGAAACTGAGTGGATAGTCTGCAAAAAAATAACACGATCCTTCCCACTGATAGTTCAAAATTTTTTTATCATTATTTATATTCTGTTTAAAGCCAAAAACATATCTCAGATTATCAATGAGATAAATCATTTCATTGTCAATGGGTGAGCTAATGTAAATTTTGCTGTGTTTAATAGGATAATTAAATTGGAATGCATTACTTGTGCAAGTAGAGATTTTTCTATTGACTGTACAACACAAATAGGTCATAATACCATATTCTTTCCTTTTCAGTATGACAAAGGGATATTTACTAGATTTAAGTGCTTCTATTCATACATAATCGACAAGGAGTGACCAATCGAAAGGTCTAACTTTTATATCATATGTACGATATTTTCTAGGAATATCATATGTATTTTTGAGGATACAATAGTAGTGTAGTAATTGCTGAATCTGGACCACCTAGATCACCCCATCGATTTACCACATTTTCAATTGAATTCACACCATTTTAAAATCAAATATTGCACATTTGAACATTTTCCATCCCCAAAATCGAAATAAGAACAGGTACTTGGAAATCAAATTTGATCTCATTTTTACACTTTTTCACAATATCAGGTCCTAGGCCCCACCTAGATACCCAACAGTTTACCCTCCTCCCTTCATTCAATTTAATTTGACATCATTTTAAAGGAAAACCAGTAACATTTTTTAAAAGTTTCCATCATGAGCTTAAGATCAAAACGGTTTTTTTGAAATAAGAATTTCTTACGGGCTGCAAGTTACGAAGCTTGCCATTGTCTACATATTGTATGTGTTATTTAAAGTATACCGAAATTTTCAGAGGGTATTTTCTGGGGATGTATTTTCTAGGGGAGAAATTTTCCATTGGGATGAAAGTTTCCAGAGGTGATTTTACCAGATGAACTTGGCACGCAACTTTGGATGACAATTTGCCAGATGACAATGTCTGCATTCAATTTACCATATTTGCTTTTCAGAATACAACCAGAAGTCAAATGTCTATATTTTGATAAATTTTTGTCGGTGAATCTCCAGGTTAGACTGGCTAAAAGAATAGTAAACCTTACCAGAGCTGCCATGAAAAACTGCTTATGAGTCGAGAGCAAAAAATTTTTTTTGTGAGTCGAGAACAGAATTTGGAAACATTTTTGCACTAAAAAAAAGTAGCAGTAATCCTGTGGCATGATAGCGGAGTGGCCTTGTGTCATTGAACTGGAAATGAATCAAAAATGTGACAAAGGTAGATTGGTTTGACAAGCTCACGTGTCAGATAAATTTTTTTTTTGTAGTCTGAGACTATAGCACCTACATTGATGGTGCCAGCCTTGTGGATCAAAAAGTTACGCTATATATCTTCATTCAGATTTCATGGTGTAAACACCTGTTTTGGATCCAAACCTATTGCAAAGGATTATATCAATGCAGACGAAAAAAACAGCCTTCTCTTGGATTATAAACAAACCTGCGTGGCAACTTTATTTCTTATGAACTAAATTTACTGTCATTAAGTGCTCGTCGCCTGAACATCACGTATGCTCTGCTGTGTTTTGGATTAAATTATTGCTTTGAAGTGAATTTATAATGAGATGAGTGTTTCCTGGATTGTGTATTCACCGCTGCTGAACTTTGTTTAGGACACTTCAAGTGGTGTTAGTGAAGCCATTATTTACGGAAAAGAGTGGACTTTCTTAAAAAATTTGGAAACGTTGAGTTGGAGAAAAACTCAGCTCTGGAGTTGTGTGACTGAAGATGATCCCCTTTTATAATGGGTGCAAATGTAATTCACAGTCACCTGCAATATATTATGGACATTATGAAGAAATGTGATGCCGATTGAGAACAGCTTCCTGTTTCATCAAAAAAGGCCACAGACGTTCCTATGATCTCTGCAACAGCGTTTACGCAGGTTACAGCCAAGCTTACGAGCCGTGAACAGCAATTTCACTAGTTTTCTGCCAAGATAGATTCGTTAAAAAACTGACCTTTCCTCAATTAACTGTGATTAGCCAACTTGGTGCGTGTGCAACGCCTACTACAATATTGATCTCCGATCCCCGCCTGAGTATGGTGACCCCACTAAAGCAAAAATCAGCATTAGACTCAATTTCTGGTTATCAGCTGATGACCAGCGTGTGAGCGAATAAAAAGCGGTGGGACGATGAATACTGAGAAATCTTCAGCTGAGGATTTTTGCAATCAGCAAAGAAGCTCTACCTGGTTCAAGTGTGAAAGTTTTATCAAAAAAACACTCTGGTGTTATTCAAGAAGTCCCGTCTGATTTTGACCTTGAAATGCTACGGAGCCACTTAGGTTATACTCGGGTCTACTAAATTTGGAACAAGAAAATCGGTTAAGCTTGAATTTTCAGACGCGATTTCCATAGAATAATTTCTGCAAAATGGTGTGAAGATTGGGTATGAAAACTTCCATTTTTACGAGTACAAGCAATTGCCAAAGTGTTGCTTCAAGTATTGTTCTCCTGGGCATTTGGAAAGTGCATGTACTAGTAGCACTCCTAAGTGAGCCCATGTGATTGGCCGCATTTATCTACGAATAGCGATCGTTGTACGGAATTTTCCGAAATGTGCCTATTATGGAGGATCTCGTCCTTCTTACAGCCTACGACAGCCTGTGATTAAGAAGATCATTGATAAGGTCTGTTCTCAGGAAATGAATCCGGACATAAATACAGTCTCATTTATTATAAATGGAATGACAGTCAAGGCTTTTTTTATTGATGATCTGTGTGCTAATTACGACATTGTTTGTCTCCAAAATATTCAAAAGTTCTCTTCTGCTTGTCATGGGCTGCTTTTTGTTATTTCTGGTGATTTTAATACCAATCTGGTTTCTGATAATGTAAGGAATGATCAGCTTCTTGATTCTCTCCCGGCTTATAAAATTGTTTCTAAGTCCCATGACTATACGTATATTCAACATTCAGGTAGTAAATCAGATATTCATCACGTTATTTGTTCTCCAGCTTTTATCTGCTTGCTAGTTACGGTTCATTTTGACGAGCAGGATCTTGATCAACTTCCGCTGTCTTTTGTTTATCAAGGCGTGCAGTTTGTTATAAGAGTATATCTAAGAGTCGGTTGTACGCTTTCTAAATGGTTTTATAAGCATGATTGGAATAATGCGAATTTTTCTGTTTATCTTACAACATTGGCTTCACTTCTAAGCACGATTATGTTCCATATCAGCTTCTGCAGCGTAGCCAGGATTTTATTTATGCTAAATATAATATATACCGGTACTATCATTCTATCCTTTCCGCTATGAAAGAAGATGAAGAAATTTCTGTCCCAGTAAAGCAAATCCAGGAAAAATATTCAAAAAAGCCTCTTTGGTCACTTGACCGTAACCTTAAAGCCTGTAAGACTAAAGCTAAATTTTGACTAAAAGTTTCGACAAAATTTAGTCGGCCTAGGTCTGGTAATGTTTTTATTATTAAACAAAAAAACTAAATTAGAATTCAAAAAGTATCAAAAAGTGTCCGATACCTTGGTCTTCATTTTCCATCTTCACCTAAAGAATGGACGAAAGTAATTAATTCAAGTAGAAAACAGACGATTCTGAGTAGTGATGCTATTCCACCAAGTTCTTGGCATGCACATTATTTGAAGATTTTCTCCGTTTTGAATTATTCTGTTTCTTAAAAAGCTCGGCAAAGCGTTTGTTAAAATTGTCCCTAGATTTCTAAGTCAGCGCTTTGTTCTGCCTATATTGCGTTGTGAAGTTATGAATGCTTTAAATAATCTCAAATTGGAAATCTATTGAAGCTGATAGTATGTCTAAAAGCATCTAACTCCCCAATGTGCTGAATTTGTGTCACACCTTGCGCTTTTGTTTTCAAATGTTCTTAGCGTTTTCTGTTGTCCAGAAGGCTTTTGTGTGTGGCACCGTGACTCCATTTTTAAACAGAGGCAAACTGACAACAGATTGCTCTTCTTACTGTTCAATTTCTATTTCTTGCAATATTAGCAAGGTCTTCGAGTATATTCTTTTGCCTAGTCTAACTCAAAATATTTTTTTTTCTTTTGTGAAAATCAACTTGGTTTCAGATCTGGTTGGATGCCAACATGCTCATCGTGTCCTTTCTTCTATTATGCTTTCTAATTCTTATAATGACGATAAAGGCATATAACTCTCTACACTTGATCTTTCAAAGGCTTTTGATTCTATTGTTCATAACCAGTTTTTCTTTTCTTTTGCTTCTTCTGTTGTTAATCATTTTTCGGTTATTTATATTTTACGGTTTTGGTATTCTAGTTCTTACTTTCGCCTGAAATCTTTTTTCCAAAAGCAACTATTAAAGTGCTACGAAACGTAATAAGGCAAGGAGGGGTTTTTTATCACCAACTCTTTCCAAAATTTGTATTTCTACTATTCTGGAAAAGATCTCAGTAACACTTATTTTTCTGGTTCTGATATTACTTACATTGCCTTTGCTGATGGAATTTTTGTTGATTAGTCTATTAAATCTGCTCTTTCTGCGAAGGTTTCTTTAGTTTCTGAGTCTTTCCTAAATATTGGTCTATCCTTGAATCTGACAAGTGTGACTTTTTATCTTATAATCTGTTTTCGTCTACTCCTCTGGTATGTAATGATTTTTCTCTACTTTCTGTCTCTTCCTTTTGGTTGCTTGGTATTACTGTTTCTAATTCTCTAGCTCTTTTCCGTAAACAAATTGTTGATTTTGCAGAAAGAAAAAATTCAGCTTCAGTTATTCAAAATTGTAGCTAACCATGAAAAATACAACAGAAGAGCTTTTGGGCGCTTATTCTTGACTTTTTCTGATCATTCTGTTCTTTATTTTTCGTGTTTTTCATTCTGTTCTTAAGCTAAAGGATTTGAAAAAGATTAAAGTTACATATTTCAAATTTTGTAAATTTCTTCTTTTTCTGCCGCCATGGACTAGAAATCAGTATCTATTTTAAAAATTTCTATGCTACGGATGTAACTCAAAGCTCTGCGAGATACACAAAAAGCTTTTTGCAGATGCATTTTGTAATATTGGCCCTGAACTTGTCTTTTACAGTTTTTTCTTAGTAGAAATTAATTGCTATTGTTTGTTGTTGTTCTTTTTTTTAATTTTTTATTATTATGTTTATACTCCACTTGTACTACTTGTTCTCTTGTAGTTGTGGGTAATAAATGATTGAATTGAATTAAATAATCATATTGATATGTATACTAAAAAGTGGATTATGTATTTCATTTCGTAAATCTCTTGGATGTTTTACAAGGGCATTTGCACCGAAATATAGTGGG
The DNA here is from genome assembly GCA_027921565.1 of Artemia sinica. Lineage (NCBI taxonomy): Eukaryota > Metazoa > Arthropoda > Branchiopoda > Anostraca > Artemiidae > Artemia > Artemia sinica. Next base: position 457,040 of record JAPEVW010000120.1, on the reverse strand, counting down.
ACACTGAAGAGACGTTTGTAGTGATTCCAAAAAACTCATTGTCCCTTGTTTCAGGGTTTTAAACTCTCTATTCGATTTTCAAGGCTCAGAACCTTAACATCAATTGAAGGGTGAGAATTAAGTAAAACTAAGAATATTGTCCCTGAACGTTGACAAACTGACCAAATTCATCGAGGGTAATTGAGAGCAGTACTTCACTTACCGGAATCACTTGAGTTGGCAAATGCCACTTGGTGTAGATGGACAGGATGTTGTAGAAATTCAATGCTTTGCGAAGACACTGACTTTTTTGGGTATTCTTGGAAAATGAAGTTTTACTTGCCAGATATTTTAACATGAGATTTAAATCCTATTTTAACACTTCAATATGAATACCAACCCATTACTTTTTAAAGTGGATTAATATTGTTCATATTCCTTTCACCGAATAGAAATAAATAAAATCATCATACTTTTCCTCCATATTCAATTCAAAATCCAGAGCTACATATGACAAAAAGAGAGACAAGATTGGTAAGAACTATTTCTTCTTTAATGAATATGTGCCGCCGCATGAACTCATGAAGAATGAATGTAATTTCGAATGATGGTTTAATTGGTCTAGTTTCTACTTGCTTGTTACATTTTTTCCACGATTACTCTCGGAAATAAATTGGTGAAGGCATTAAAGACTGCTTCTGATGGGTGTGGTATACGGCTTGCACAAGCATTGTACCCCATAGGCTTTCCGATGAAAATTTTTCAGGTCCGTGTAAAAACACGGCCCCGTCTGCTTCAATGAGTTACGCCTGTCCAGTTAAAAAACCCTTTCAATGTGTAGATGTTTTGGAAAAGGTAAACTCCATCCAAAGTACCACATTCTAGGAAGTGCCTTTGGCCTCTCTAATATAATATGAATATTAAAAGCATTGGCAAATTACCTTATATACCAATGTTGCTTTGATCTGAATCTTTAATTACGCTGGGTAACAATACTTAATTTTAAATACATATGATTAAAACGGATAGCCATTTTGTTCAGCTTAGTCGATTTCCAGATAGAAAATAATTTTTTTGAGCAGAAAACTCCCCCACAACTATTGAGGCACAAATTTTAAGTTATGCCCTGGGAGCATATAAGGTTTTTCTAGAAAGTGTTGGTTGTAGAAACTTCAAAAAAGACTCAGTCAATTGGAAATTCAAAGCGCTAGTGCCCCTTTTTAATAGTCGAAAGTGATTGGAGGGCACCTATCCCCCCCCCCCCCCGACGCCAATCATTCCTCCAAACGCCTCCAATTAAAATTTTGAGATGGCCATTTTGTTCAGCGTATATGATTTCCAGATACAAAATATGTTTCTGGAGAGGGACACTCCCCCAAAACCCTCTGGGCGAGGGTTTTAAGTTATGCCCTAGGGGCACATACGGTTTTTATAGAAGGCGTTGTCGTAGAAACTTGAAAAAAGACTCAGTCAAATGGAAATTCAAAGGGCTAGTGCCTTATTAATAGTCAAAATTGAATAGAGGGCAACTAGCCCCCCCCCCCCCCCCCCCCCCCCCCCCCCCCCCCCCCCCCCCCCCCCCCCCCTACCACGCCCATCATTCCCCAAACACATCAAATTAAAATTTTGAGATAGTCATTTTGTTCAGTGTATTTAATTTTCCAGATACAAAATATGTTTTTTTGGGGAGGAAAACTCCCCCAAAACCCTCGGGGCGAGGGTTTTAAGTTATGCCCTGAGGGCATATAAGAAAACGATTATGGCCTAATGTTATCATTTATTATTTTTGTTTCCTGAGCAGGGCACTTCGTATCGGAAGAAGGTGTCATAGAAACTTCAAAAAAACGGCTCATTCAGTTGGAAATTGGAGGGGCTTGTGCTTTTTTTAATAGTCGAAAAAAGATTGGAAGGCAACTAATCCCCTTCCACGCCCACCATTTCCCAAAACACATCCAATCAAAATTATGAGATAGCCATTTTTGTTCAGTGTAGTTGATTTCCAAATAGAAATTGTGTTTTTGAGGAGGAAAGTCCCCCAAAGCCTTCAGGGCAAGGGTTGTAAATTATGTCCTGGGGGCATATACGGTTTTTATAGAAGGCATTGTCGCAGAAACTTTAAAAAAGGCTAATTTGATTTTTAAATTCAAAGGGGCTAGAGCCCTTTTTCATAGTCGGTGACTGGAGGGCAAAATAACCCCCCTCCACGCCCATGATTCCCCCAAACACATCCAATCAAAATTATGGGATTTTGTTCAGCGTAGTTTTAATTTCTGTAAATTAGATCTCCTAGGATGGCAACCCCTCATAGCCCTCGAATAGAATAGGGTAGCCCAAGAGTAGGGTTGTAAGTTCTGCCCTGGGAGCATATGAAGTTTTTATAGAGCGTGTTGGTCGTAGAAAACTTCAAAAAGGGCTCATTCGATTAGAAATTGAAATGGCTAGTGCCCCCTTAATAGTCGAAAGTAAATTGGAAGGCAATTAACACTACCTAAGTGAGGCATCCTTCCACGCCCACTATTTCCCCAGACTCCCCCACAGTCTTCAGGTCAAGGGTTATAAGTTATGCTCTGGGGCATATAAGGTTTTAATGAAATCTTTGTCGTAGAAACTTGAAAAAGGGCTCATTCGATTGGAAGTTCAAAGGTCTAGTGCCGTTTTTAATAGTCGAAAGTGGATTTGAGGGTAACCAAGCCCCTCTCTTTGCCCACCTTTTCGCCCAAAAACACTCCCATCAAATTTTTAGATAGCCATTTGTTTGGTGTTGTGGATTTCCAGATGGAAACTATGTTTTTTGAGGAGGGACACTCCCTCACAGCCCTCAAGGCAAGGGTTTTAATTTATGCCCTGGGGGCATATAAGGTTTTTATAGAACGATTTTTTGTAGAAACTTCAAAAAGGGCTCATTTGATTGGAAATTTGAAATGGCTAGTGCCCTTTTAATATTCGAAAGTGATTGGAAGGCAACTAACACCCCTTCCACGTCCACCATTTCCCCAAACATATTCAATCAAAATTTTTAGGTAGCCATTTTGTTTCCACGTATTTTAAAGGTCAGGAAATTTTACCTTTGAGCAGGACATTTCCCCCCACAGTCTTCAGGGCAAGGGTTATAATTTATACCCTGGGGGCATATAAGGTTTTTATTGAAATAAATTGTCGTATAAACTAGAAAAAAAGGCTCATTCAACTGGAAATTCAAAGAGCTCGTGCCATATTTTTAATAGTCAACAGTTATTTGAGGGCAAACTAACCCCCTCTCACGCCCAAACACATCTTTTCCCCAAAACACATCCAATCAAAAATATTAGATAGCCATTTTATTCAACGTTGTTGAAAGTTTTGGAAATCAGGTCTTTATGGATTACAACCCATCCCCCCAACAAACCTCAGGGCAAGAGTCATAAGTTATGCCCTACGGGCTTGTAAGATTTTTATAGAAAGTGATGTTGTAAAAACATCAAAAAGGGCTCATTCAATTGAAAATTGAAAGGGTTAGTGCCCCTTTGATTTAGTCAAAAGTGATTGAAGGGTAACTAACCCCCCTCTCGCGCCCACCATATCCCCAAACAAATCCAATCACAATTTTGAGATATCCATTTTGTTCAACGTATTCGAAAGTTCTGGGTTTTAGGTCTTATAGGGTGATAAGCCCATCAGAGCCCTCAGTGCAAGGGTTGTAAGTTATGCCCTGGAAGCATATAAGGTTTATACAAAAAGTTGTTGTAGAAATTTCAAAAGGGGCTCATTTTTATTGGAGGTTGAAATTGTCCTTTTTAATAGTCAAAAGTGAGTGGAGAGTAATTCACCCCCCTCTCACGCCCACCATTTTCCCAAACACATCCAATCAAAGTTTAGAGATAGCCATTTTGTTTAACGTAGTTGAAAGTTCTGTAGATCATGTATTTAAAGATGACAAACCCCCTTGAGTCCCCAGGGAAAAGGTGTGTAAGTTTTTGCCATGGGGCATATAAGGTTTTACTGATAGAATTGTCGTAAAAACTTCAAAGGTGCTTATTCAATTGGAACTTGAGAGGGTTAGTGTCCTTTTTAATAGTTGAAAGTGATTGGAGGGTAACTAACCCCCTTTCTCACGCCCACCATTCCCCAAACAAAACCGATCAATATTTTCAGATAGCCATTTATTTCAACGTAGTAGAAATTTCTTGAAACTAGGTCTTTGAGGATGACAACCCCCCTCTCCAGCCCTCAGGGAGAAGGTTTTAAGTTGTTCCCTGGGCGCATATAAGGTTTTTATTGAAAGCGTTGTCGTAGACACTTTAAAAAGGCTCATTTGATTGGAAAATGAAACATGCTAGTGCCTTTTTTAATAGTTGAAAGTGATTGGAGAAAGACTAACGCCCGTCTCACGCCCACCACTTTTCCAGTGACATCCAATCAAAAATTTAGAGATTGCTATTTTGCTTAACGTAATTGAAAGTTCTGGAAATTAGGTCTAAGAGTATGACAACCACCCTCATAGCCCTTAGGGGTAAGGGTTGTAATTTATGCCTGGGGGCATATAAGGTGTTTATAGGAAGTGTTGTCGTAGAAACTCAAAAAGGGCTCATTCGATTGAAAAAATCAAAAGGCCTAGTGCCCTGTTTAATAGTCAAAAGTGATTGGAAGGCTTTACATTTTTATAAATAAAATCGATGTGAGCATAATGTATTTTTTGTTGTTTGTGTTGTTTAGACCAGGGCACTTTGTATCAAAGGAGTTTGTTGGTTGGAACTTCAAAAAGGGCTTATTCGATTGAAAATAGAAAGGGCCGATGCCCTTTTTAACAGTCGAAAAGGATTGGAGGGAAAACTAACCCCCTACCACGCCCACCGTACCATTTGACTTTATGTTTAAGAACTAAATGTTGCCATAAGATTAAATCAAAAATTCACTGTGTTAATGCTAATTGAGATAGCATATAAGAACGATGTTGGCCTAATGTATCACTTATTATTTTTTTTCCTTTAGAGCAGGGCACTTCGTATCGAAGAAGTTGTCGTAGAAACTTCAAAAAGGGCTTATTCAATTGGAAATTGGAGTGTCTTGTGCTTTTTTTAATTATCGAAAGTGATTGTAAGGCAACCAACTCCCCCTTCCACGCCCACCATTTCCCGAAACACATCCAATCAAAATTATGAGATAGCCATTTTTTGTTCAGCGTAGTTTATTTCCAGATAGAAATTAATGTTTTGAGGAGGACACTCCCCTACAGCATTCAGGGCAAGGGTTGTAATTTATGACCTCGGGGCATACAAGGTTCTTATAGAAGGCGTTGTCGAAAAAACTTCAAAAAAGACTCATTCGATTGGAAATTCAAAGGACTAGTGCCTTTTTTAATATTCGGTGATTGGAGGGCCAATAGCCCCCCCACGCCCATAGTTCCCCCAAACACATCCAATCAAAATTTTGAGATAGCCATTTTGTTTCAGCGTAGTCTTAAGTTCTTTAAATTAGGTCTTCGAGAATGGCAACCCCCTCGCAGCCCTCAGGACAAGGGTTTTAAGTTCTGCCCTGGTAGCATATAAAGTTTTTTATAGAGCGTATTGTCGTAGAAAACTACAAAAAGTGCTCATTCGATTAGAAATTGAAATGGCTAGTGCCCTTTTTAATAGTCGAAAGTAATTGTAAGGCAATTATTACTCCTTCCACGCCCACCATTTCCCCATAATCCCCCCACAGTCTTCAGGTCAAGGGTTATAAGTTATGCCATTAAGTTTTTAATGAAATCTTTGTCGTAGAAACTTGAAAAAGGATTCATTCGATTGGAAATAGAACTTGAAAAACGGCTCATTCGTTCGGAGTTTTTTACTTATGAGAGCCAGTTGCTGGTGAATAGACCCAAGAAGTCAAATTTAAAAATGGAACTAGTTAGGGGTTTAAAGGAAATGGATATGTAAAATAATTTTTTTTTACTTTGATAACTTTAATAAATCAAATAATATTAACATTTTGATTACTAAATATCAGTATATGTATATTAAACTGACAATGCACATTCATTTGTTTTTTTTCAGTAAAGTGTAAATTATGCTCTGGCCATGGGAAGGCATAGAGGTTTTGGGCCCAACTTATGTTAATTTCAGCTCCTTTTGAGTTTGACTCGGTTATTTATTGTAATTTCTATTCGATTTGGGTTTCATTTATTTATCGATGCAGATTTGAGGTAGTTTCAACTTGGTATTTTGCTTATTTTTTGTTTAATGGAGTTCTTTACTTTTCTATGAAAAACCTATTTTGTGGAATAAGTTTTAACTAATTTCTTTTCGTTTTATATTGAAATAGTCTTTCCAGAGAAAAATAAATAATGCTTTAAATCTTTTTGTCTTTTTAAGAATTTATAGTTTGGCCTGCTATTTGTATGCTTGAGGAAAATTTTTAGCAATTTTTAACAACATACACCCCCTTAAAAATCTGGACACAAATAGTAGTGTTTAATTTAGTTTCAAACCTCCTCTAGCTGATCTGAAATATAAAACTTGATACGATTTGCAAAAAAATCTGTTTACTTTCTTTGATAGCTTTGGTACACTTATGCTATTTTGACTTGGTTAAATTTTAAGAGCAGAGGCAGCCCCGATAGCTTGAACATAATACCCTCAGTCGTTCTTGGGATACTGCTTAGATAACTTATTGGGAATTAGCATTAACACAGTGAATTTTGATTTAATCTTATGGCAACATTTAGTTCTTAAACGTAAAGTAAAATGGGAGGGTGGGCGTGGGAGGGGGTTTAGTTTCCCTCCAATTACTTTCGACTATCAAAAAGGGAATCATCCCTTTCTATTTCCAATCGAATGAGCTATTTTCGAAGTTCCTACGAGAACTCCTTCGATACAAAGTGCCCTGGTCTAAACAACAAAAACAAAAAAAAATAATACATTATACCAACATCGATTTTTACTATAAAAATGGAAAGCCTTCCAATCACTTTCGACTATAAAAAAGGGCAATAGGCCTTTCGATTTCCAATCAAATTTGCCCTTTTTGAGTTTCTACGACAACACACTTCCTATAAACACCTTATATGCCCCCAGGGCATAAATTACAACCCTTACAAAACTTTCAACTACGTTGAACAAAATGGCTATCTATAAACTTTGATTGAATGTGTCTGGGGATATATTGGGCGTGAGAGGGGGGTTAATTACATTCCACTCACTTTTGACTATTAAAAAGGACAATTTCAACTTCCAATAAATTGAGCCCCTTTTGAAATTTCTACAACAACTTTTTATATAAACCTTATATGAGCTCAGGGCGTAACTTACACCCCTTGCACTGGCGGCTCTGAGCGAGTTTTCATCCTAAAAGATCTAAGTCCCAGAACTTTCGACTACGTTGAACAAAATGGATATCTCAAAAATATGATTAGATGTGTTTGGGGAAATGGTGGGCGTGAGAGGGGGTTAGTTGCCCTTCAATCACTTTCGACTATTAAAAGAGCATTATGCCCTTCAATTTTCAATTGAATGAGCCCGTTTTAATGTTTTTACAACATCACTTTCTATAAGAACCTTACATTCCCGAAGGGCATAACTTACAACCCTTGTCCTGAGGGTTGTTGGTGGGGGATGGGTTGTAATGCATAAAGACCTATTTTCTAAGACTTTCAACAACTTTGAATAAAATGGCAATCTAATAATTTTGATTGGATGTGTTTGGGGAAAAGGTGGGCGTGAGAGGGGGGTTAGTTGCCCTCAAATCACTTTCCACTATTAAAAAGGGCACTAGCCCTTTGAATTTCCAATTGAATGAGCCCTTTTTCTAGTTTCTATGACAAAGATTTCAATAAAAACCTTATATGCCCCCAGTGCATAAATTATACCCTTGACTTGAAGACTGTGGGGGGAGTGTTCTGCTCAAAGGTATAATTTTCTTACCTTTAAACTGCGTGGAAAAAAATGGCCATTGAAAATTTTGATTGGATATGTTTGGGAAAATGGTGGGCGTGGAAGGGGTGTTAGTTACCTTCAATCACTTTCGACTATTAAAAAGAGCACTAACCATTTTCAATTTCTAATCAAATGAGCCTTTGAAGTTTGTACGACGAAGCGTTCTATAAAAACTTTATATGCCCTTAGGGCATAACTTACAACCCTTGCCTTGAGGGATGTGGTGGAGTTTCCTCCTCAAAATCGTCGTTGTTGATGATTACCACCACTAATCGTCAAAAACGATTAGTGGTAGTAGATCATCGGAATTCAACTTGTACTGATCTTGATGTGTAAATTCGAGGTCATATTTTCCAAAATATGATGTAACTTCATTTTTATTACATTTTTTTAAGTCAATGATGCTATTATTATATATACATTGTAAAATTCACATGTTTCTATTTACTTATTTGAAATAATGTCAAAACGATATTATCATATAAAGGATCACTTTCTGTAACAGACAAATCAAAATCAGTAGGATAACAATCAAAGCTACCATTGTCCTCATAATGATGACGTAGAGGCCATCTTTTCTTGATGTTTTTACAGTTAGAAAAACGCGCTCAAAATTCTTCTTCCCAAAATAATTTAGATCCATGACGATACCAATCCCTTATAAATAAACTGAAATCACGGTTTGGGTTTTTTCCAACCAGTAATACCAGGGTAAGTATTTTACCATTGATTACAGGTACTTTTGCTTGGTTTTGTACAACGACTTACATTTACTATGTTGAATTGGCTTAATTTTAGACATGAAATTTTGGCTGTTGGATTGGATGTATTGTTTTTTCCTAGGTGATTGGAAGAAAGAATAATGTCTAGACCTTTTTCAAGTACACATTTATCTCAGTTACTAAATTAGGAAGACAGTTTTCCTTTTTTTATTTAATCTAATAATAACCTGATTAATAACCTGATGAAAGACAAATAATATCATTTTTCAAATGCTAATTTTTGTCAGTTACTAAATTAGGAAGACAGTTCTCTTTTTTTTATTTAACCAAATGATAACTTGTAATATACTATATTCTATGCAATTTAGATGTATTGCATAATCAACACTTTTCGCTATTCTCATCAACTGTAGTGCAGTTCTCACATGAACAGCTGCCCAATGTATATAAACATAGTGGTAATGTCTAGTACATTCTTTTCTGTGCTGACTCTCACAGCACCAAATAGAAACTGACTTGCGAATAATAAGAATGTTGCTTTTACTTCTAGAGAGAGAGAGAGAGAGAGAATTAAACGAATGACGTTAAAGCGAACTATATATGTTTTGCACAGAATTTTATAAATTGTCGTCTATTCTCACAAAAAAAACAAAGACAGAAAAAAAAAAATCATAGAAACTTGGATGCTTTTAGGTGATGTTCAAAAGCAAATCCGCAATATCATTTGGTTTTATTTAAATTGGTAGGTCAGTAAAATTGAGTAAATGTATTTGGCCCACAACGTAAAAGCCTCATATAATAATCCAAAGTTGGAGAATAATTTTCCGTCATATTGTCAAGCATTTTTTCAGAGAGTATTTCCGTTTGCACGGTTAACATTCGAAATTGATTTTTTAGATTCAAAAACTTTTGCAATTTTACAAGATTCCTTAAGCTTTTCTTTTCCTCAAATCCATCCATTTTTTATTCTTGACAATCCCACAACCAATTATAGGCTTTGCTAACAATTGCAAGATTCTAATTTTTTCACACTCTCAACGCTTATTGGTTCCCTAGAGAGAGGGAGGAAGAGAATTAAAACGATCAACTAAAATATATAGCAAAAAAATCATTATAAAATATTTTTTATTGCCAGAAATATAAAAATATAATAATATATATTTTCAATATTTTGTCATGAGTTGAGTTAATCCATTGTTCACAACGTGATTTATGATTGCATTCAATCGATGTTAAAATATGGATATGCATTATATTCACTTTTGCTGTGAAATATAATCGCTCTTCAAACTTAAATTTACTCGACGATATAACATATATACCAAACGTGTCATCCCACTCAAATGCTAGTCGACAACTCTTCCTTATTTCAACTGCTACATTTGAAGCTCTTGTATTCTCATTGTCACTGTCATCTCCTTCAAGGTACAATAATGTAAAACCACTCATTTTTTTAAATAATAGGACGTTTTTTCCTACTTGAAACAATGTAAATCAATCAAATGCCTATATTGAACTGTGAAACTAAGTAACTCACCATCAAATTATTATACCAATGATCACGTGATGGATATCGTGCACCTGCTAGCTTGTATCCAAAGACCCATTTCACCAAGAAATAACAGTTGGCACGCATTTCTAAGAATATTCTTATCAACCGGAAATACCAATAATGCCTTGTGTGTATGGGCTCGCTTGTAACCATTGAAGAAGCTCGTCAAGAAATAATTTCATATATTGATCCCAGAAAATGTTAACTATCTCTTAGAAGATTTTAGCTGGATACGATGGGACTAGCAACTCCAATAGCACATAGGAATACGGGCTCGCTTAAAATAACAATATATGGTCCAACTCTGAGTAAGGGATTATGTGTGTGCTAGTACAAATTGAAGGGATATGGAGGATTAAACATAATGGCCGTTACCAGGGGTCAAAAGGGGAGGCTGTTGTCTGACATAAAGACACCATACTACAATTCTAGATGAAAGTTTTAGCAAAATAAATGAATTTTTAGAGGTTTTGTGAGTTCAGGTCGCTTGAACAAGTTTAAAAATTAATGGTCAGAAGACTAAATCAATAAGTCTAGGAATAATTGAAGATGAAAAGGTGACATTGGGTAACGAAAATATTTATCAGGTGGGGAGTTTAACTTACCTTGGTAGTTTTATTAGTAAAGACGTTTGTAGCAGTGAAGATATTAAATATAAAATAGGCCGCATTAGGTAGACACTGTGCAAAGCATTTCATCCCGTCTTTACGCCAACGATAAACCCCTTAAATTTCAGGCAGTTACATTTTTATGAATTAAAAAAGGGGAATATAAAGTTTGCATTTTTCAATTAAATTTTCTTCTGTAGGAATATTCTCTCTTATAGATATTATCTTAATTCCAAAAAAGCAACGTATCTCCTTTGTTTATTCCTGAATAGTCTTCAGTCCTTTACCACTTGCATTATAGGCTTATTCACTCGTTCATAAAACCCCTTTTTTGTTTGTATGGTGTAGTTTTTAGAATCCCAAAATCATCTATCATATATATACGTACATATTTTAACTTAGTTTTTCATTGATAATGGTCAATTTACAAACCTTTTCCTAATCAATAATAAAATAATCACATTTGAATATTACTCCAAAAGAATATTTTTTCAAGCCAATACTTTCACTGTCGAATAGTCCAATATCGTGAAACCATCTTGATTATTCTTGATAGGGCAATTATTCTCTTCTCCCAGTTCATAAGCAGTGGAATAATCATTAATTCATTTTGGGTCATACACAATTTTCATTGTGGTTTCAATTACAGACTACTTGAATAAAAAACCAAAAGAAATTGTTTTTGTTTAAAGGAAATTGGAGTTAGGCCTGCCCCATTATTAAAAGACACGATTATATTAAAATTGAAACTAGCTCTATTCTATGGAGTTACAACTAAAAAAATTAGACCCCCAACTTCGTCATTTTTATGCAAATATATCATGCTTTCTCATCAAATATTCTTGCTAAGTTTTGGAACCCATTTTTTTTTTGAAATTATATTATCAGGAACATTTGATCTATTCTATAATAAGTAAAAAGGTTTTGAATAAGACTCTGTTTTGTTTAGCAGAATTACAGCAGTACAGAGAAGAGAGATAGCTGTCTTTCAGCTTAATTTGCTTAAGAGTTGCTAGTTTCAAGGAACCTTATGTCGATCAATGAATACATTATAATTAAACGCAGTGAAGAGATTTTGACTGAAATTCTAGCCTAATACTAAAAAAATATTATTGACAATTTATGAATTTAATGCTACTGACCGGTGATAATTCTTGAGGCATCCGTGGAGGGGGGGTACTGGGGGTGGAGGGGGGGGGTACTGGCTTATGTAGTTATTGAGGCATCTTGGAGGGGACGACGATGGTAGTTGTTAAGACACCAGGGGTTGACTATGGTTGGTTTTAAGACCTTGGAGGATGACCATGGTAGTTGTTAACCCTCCACTACTTATGTAAATTTTTCTTATCTGTTGAATCACTATTACACGGTTGGGTAGTAGGATTTTAACAAAACTTGGTGGGAGGTAAAAACTAATGCACTAATTACACTTTCTTATGTAGGGCTAATCTTTGTAGGGGAGGTAAATAAGAAAACTCTTAAATTATTTTCATATCTGCATCTACAAGCTGGGCTTATCCGATAAGAGCCGAACGTAACTAAAGTAGGGGCAAGTGCTTTACTTGTGCCATTTGTTAGATAAGTTGAAAATTCTTATTCAAAATAGTCAAAATAATTTTTTGCGGGGAACGCGTCTACGCTTTCTTATCATCACGGTATCGGTGACTGTAAATTATTGAATATTAGCTGAAAGAGATGGAAAGTTTTCTTCGTTAATTGATTCGGAACTTTGAACCCGTTGTGCTTAAAACACATACCATCTTCTAAAGGGTGAGAGTTAGGATGCCAAATGTATTTTGATTAGTCCTATTACTAGAATAGTCAACAAATCCTTTCAGCGAAACCCAGCCAAGAGCTGCAGTTATAAAGTCAGCAGGTGTTGATTACACTTTTTAACTATCAACTTTAGATACATCTGTTTAAACAAATAAATAGTTGTAACAAAATTGACGATAAAAATATTTCTTGATAAAGGTAGAGCTTAAAATACGTGCATATTAAACCGTATGCAACATTGCTTTCTGCCTCAAAGATCAATTAGTATGTAGGTTTTCAACCGACTTGAATAAAAATGTGTATCCAATAAGTTAAAATTGCTTAGTAAGAATACAGAACAAAAATATAGCTCAGATCTATGACCGGTCAAATATGCTAACAAAGTATTTATGTTAGCAGAAAAGTTTATTAAAGTCCCTCTTGTTAAAGTTTATTAAAGTCCCACTGGTCTTAAGCTTTGGTTAAATATTTGAAATTGGTTAGTTTAGTTTTTATAGTCCAATCCAGAGTAAGTTGCAATACAACTGTCCCATTTAGCAAATGATTAAAGATAACTAAAATCTGTTTCACCAAAAAGGCGAAGTTCTACTCTAGAGGTAATTTTGATGAAGAGGTTATTTTCTGTCAAACATTTCAACTCTTGCAGATTAATTTTGAACACCACAATACAACCGTTATACCTCAGCTTTGGGGGTTGAAAAGCTAAATAGGCTTGGTTTGTGCTTCAGAAAAATTGAAAAGGAAAACTGCACCTTAAAGGCACTCTGCTGTAAACGCTTTGTATTTATTACCAGTGGTCTAAAAGGAAAATACTTATATAGGTGTATTTTTGTTGACTAAGGAAAACATGTGTAAGATGTGTTTTTTTCTCCACTTAAATGTATTAATTTTTGTCAGAAATACCGAAAATACTGCTAGGTTAAACATTTCAATTCTTAGGCTGAATTATTTTCTTCGTAAAAAATATTCAAGAATACTTAAAAGCCTTCTAATTACACAATCCTGTAAATAAGATTAAACATATCAGTTTGAAGGATCTACAATTACAAGCTTACTAATTTTATCTCAGTAAGTTAAGCATGTTTAATTGACACTCATTAAGTTTAAAAAATAGAGAGGAGCTGTTAACCTTCCTCCTTGAGATTTAATTCTTCGTTTTAAATGAAAACACAAACATTTTCTGTTTCAAATGTAATTTGAAGAAATGCATATAGCTATATTAAAATTTAACATTCAGAAGAAAAAAAACAAAATAATATGTATAAGAAAAGAACACAAATTACTAAAGATTCATAATGAAGCCTAAGAAGTAAAAGAACTTAACACACAAAATAAAGCCAAAATTAATGAAAATAGGTATTTTCACAGATAAGAGTAAGGCTCAAGATCTTAAACTATAACATAACTTCAGGGGGGTATATATTTGGTTTGAAATGGGTGTTTTACGGTTTTATTCGGAAAAAAAATTGATAATATTCACATGAATCTATAGAGAAAATTAATGTTTGGAAGGGCAGGTAACTTTTTAATTTGTCAGTCTTGTGATGACAAAAGGAAACTGTTTAAAAAATATTTATTTTGCAGTAAAGCTCCAACTACATTGGAACCCTTAGAGAGTTTTTAAAATAATCCAATCTTCTTTGTATTATTAAAAAGCAGATTACATTTTTAATATTCATTTGGTATTAAGAAATAGGGACTAAAATCAATTAAGCTTTCAATCTCCATTCAATTTAATTTTGCGTCAAACCAGTTTTGTATTCTTAATCTAACCTTTAAATTCCTTTGAGCATTAAAAAACGGGCGAATTTCTTTCATTAGGTACATTCTGCAATACAGAACTGTATTTTTCAACATTACGATACCAATTGTATTTTCAATTAAAGGACTTAGAATTTGACTTCTAATTTCTAATATAAGATCTTCTTTACTGAAGGCCATATTATTTTAACCTGATTAATATTTTGATAAATCTATTGTATTTGAAAATTCTACAGGTTTTATATATGTGTGACGTCTCAGTGACAAATCTACTGGTAACAGAATTGAAAGTGGAACAAAATTTTCATTTTACTTTTATCGGTTTCAATCGTTCATTTACTTTGACCGAAATGTTCCAACATTAAGAAACAATTCCATTGGATTTGTGTGCACATTATTTAATCATTTTAGGGGTCACATGCACCAAGTAAATGTCAAATTGTGTCCCATATTTACTAAAAGTTAAAAAACACGAAAAAGATCATTTGTTAAGCTAGGTCCCAATTAAATGAAAAGATTTTTATAGCATTACAATTTTTTTCTTCATTGTATATGACCGCAATATTTAATAGATGTATCACTAATAAAATCATAGGAATGAATGCATACACACTAATAAAACTAAATTTATAACTTTTTTTTTAAACCTTATTCATCAAATTCCTTACTCTTTGTTCAGCTAACTTTATTTCACTTTTAGTAGACTTAAAGCTACTAGTTTTGTTGAAACTCATCATAATGTCTGTCAGGTTTACACTAGACAAACAGCACATGAAAATATGGAAAGGGGATTAAATGTTTTTTTTCTGCAATAATGGTCATCACTAGGATACTGTTTTCCAAAAACAAGGGTTTCACAAGTGATAAATATCGGTAAACAAAGCTCGAGAATCGCATATGTGAAAATAATCAAAAGAAAATATTTGCAGCTCAGAATGCATAAATGTTTCTTTAGAGATAACAAGACAACCGCTTTCAGTTCTTTTAATCGGATTGTATGTTTTTATTCTTTTAATTGTCTATATAATCAGAAAAATGATGGACAAAAATAAAAAACATGTCCATTTCGGTACAAATATAAACTTTTAAGAAAATAACTAACATTAAAAGGTTTTCACAATTGTTTTGCTATATATTTTTTTTAATTACTAAATACTTTAAATACTATTTTGGTCTGTATGAATCTAAATTATAGACAGAAGCCTTAACCCCAGACGGGCAAAAATTCAATCCCAAAATTCAATTTCACTTTTAGAAATATCTTCATACTTTTGTCCTGTCAGAATTTTAATACTATCTTTTATGTTAGTTTTTTTTGTAATTTTTTAAAGTCATCTGTGCTTTTTAAAAATTTTTTACTTATGAATATATCGTCACCAGGATGGATTCCACCCCTAAATGTGTCATAAAAAATATATCCCTTTGAGTGCAAAAATGAATGGATTCTTCTTATTCCCTGCTCTTGCTTCCCGTTTATTTCTATCAAAAACACGGCTATATCAACTTCTTCAAAAGGAATAGTTTCTAAAATATCCATTTCAACACCCTCTACATCCAATACAAATAAGTCAATTGTAGTCATATTCACAGCTAGAAGTACTGAATAGATTGGAACACACTGAACTTCAAGAAGATCTATGTCAACAACGATGTTTACGCTTGTAAGGTTATTAGGTATTTGACCAGTTCCAGGGTTAATAACTGCAAAAAAAAATTTAGGATTTATAAATGGATATGAAAATTGTTTTTATGGGCTGTTAAAAATTGCTGCCATAGCATAAAGCAATACGGCTCTAATGATTTTTTTTGCTAGTCAACTTCGTAGAGAAGGAATGGTCTTGTAAATTTTAACGTCGGTTCATTGCATTGGAATTTGAAATGTTAAAGCATTCTTTAAGAGTCGAAAGTGACTGTAAGAAAACTTGTCCCTTCTTACGTGCTTTGAGAATAATCTGTTCTCATTAATCACCAATTATGTCTAATTAAAATTTTGGGGCTGATTTTTTTTTAAGATCATTGAACCGTCAAATAATTCTACCTCCAAGAGGGATTTGGTCTCAAAAGTATCCAAGGCAATAGTTTAAATTATGCTAGCTTCTCATTGTTTACACATTGCTTTCACTATAGGGAAGGGGCACGTTTGATCCTGGGTATCCAAAAAAGTGAGGGCTGTTAAGGTGAAATTTTCAGAAAATGCCAAGAGAGATGTCGAAGTAAATAGAAGGAAACTAAGTACATACACGCTGTTTAAAAGGTTTTATATGTTGTTTCTCAATATTGGCTAAGGATATGAAAGTAAAATTTTCAAGGAATATTGAGGTGGATAAGAAGAAAATCTGAAGACGATATATGGGTTCAGGTTTTCAAAATGACGTATCTGAAATATCTCAGGAACGGCTATGGTCATTGAATAAAAAACATATTGGCTTGCTAAGAAGAACAGTGAGGCACAAACGAAAATAATATGGTATACAGGCTGTTAAAATGATGTATATGCAAAACCCAGGAACAGTCTAGGGTAATCATTTGAAACCTCCAGTGAATTTTAACGGGATTTTTAAATAAATTAAAAGACATTTCATGCCACAACTTTGTCTTATTGTAAAGAATATGTACTTGCAACATCCCGAAAGTAAAAAAGTATCAAGTTGAAACTGCATGGCTTGTTGAAGGGGCTGTTGAATTATAACAAACAATACTATTTACGTTCATGTTGAAAACAACAAAGATAAAACAAAGATAAACAAAGATAAAACTTTAAAAGAATGGTTTAAGGAAACCTTAGAGATACGTTAAATGAGTGGTTAATTTGTTTTGAACCAAAACAAAAGACAACATATGCATCCAGGTTGTTAAACAGTTTCTTATGCAGCATCTCAGGAACAGTAGGCGATACTAAGTGGAAGTATTGAAGGAATAATACGAGCAATATGGAAAAAAAATCTTAATTCATCAGGGTGGCCAACAAGACATATTCATAAATTCTCAGAAACAGCTACAGGGTTAAGGTGAGACTTCCAGGGGAATTGAAGGAGTTATTGAAGGGAGAAATGAACCAGAAGATAATATATACAACCAGATCGTCAAAAGATCCAATCTGCAATGTTATTCAGAACTTACCGCTAATTGTAATAAGTGGAAAAATTTCAGTTTATATCAGGAGGACGTTGCAGTAATTCAACTGACACTATGTGCAACCAAGCTATCAAAATTGCGTGACTAGGTACCTTAGTACCTTAGGAATTACAAATGATGTTGAGTAGAAAGTTTCAGGGACTTCCGACAGGGATAATGAACTAAATCCAAATATACTAAATGCAGAGGGGCTGTCAAAAGGGCAAATATGCCATGTCCCATTTATGACTAAGGGTGTAAATTAGGGGTTTTCAGGGACACGGCTGAAACTTTGAAAGAATATTGGACGTGGCGATTAACATTATTTTAAATTTTTATTTTGGGAGACCAAGAAAGCTTATGAACGAAAATAAACGTTATGAAACAGTTTTTTGAATTAATTGTTACTGACAAATGTTTTTCTGACGGAAATTTCAGGCCATGAAGACACCTTAATTAAGGTTTCAAGACCAAGAGAACTATAACCAGAAATAATTTTTTTTTTTTGACATCGTATTTTTATTTCCCTTTCTGAAACTACATATTACAGCTCTGATTTGTAAATAAGCAAAAAAAAAATTACTTATCATAGATGCGACAAAAAATGCAGTATAATAGGATTCTTATAATGAAATGACCAAAAAATATTCTTCTATTATTCAAGGTTGTAAGAGAAGTGGGTCCTGGATGACTTCAATCCTATAGATAGCTACTAATTCTGCCGATTCCCTATCCATTTAGTTGAAAAAGATTCTCTCCTCCTTTCCAAGCATAACTATTATTGAAATTTCTTGCAAAATATTTTCCATAATCAAACAGTTCGTGGTTACTAACCGTGAGTAAGGAATGACCTGACTCAATAGTAACCGAAACATTAAAAAACGGAATTTTGATAGCAATAGATACATCAAAAAATAAAATTTTTTGGCTTATTTCAAATATATAAGTTTCTCATCAAAAGTTACGCACCTGAGAAAATTTACCTTATTTTTGAAAAAAAGGGGGGACATCCCCTAAGAGTCGTAGAACCTTAGTAAAAATCACTTCATCAGATTTCAGCGTATTAGAGAGCCCTACTATAGAAGTTTCAAGCACCTATCTGCAAAAATATGGAATCTTGAATTTTTTGTCAGAAGAAAGATCACGGATGCGTGTTTATTTGTTTTTTTTTTTTTTTTGTTTTGTTTCCCAGAGGTGATCGTATCAACCCGTCGTCATAGAAAATCTAGAGAGGGCTCATTTGAACGGAAATTGAAAGTTCTAGTGCCCCTTTAAGTGACCAACGAAATGGAGGACAATTAGGACCCCTCCCACGCTCTTTTTTTCCCAAAGTCACTCGATCAAAATTTTCAGATAGCCATTTTGTTCAGCAAGGTCAAAAAATACAATAACTATGTATTTGAGGATGATCTAATCTCCCAACGTCCCCGGGAGAAGGTCTGCAAATTATGAACTCTGCCCAATTTTTACATATAGTATTGGTTATTGGGAAAGTATACATAAGTTATCAGGAGGGATTTTTTCTAGTAGTTTTTGTTTTTGGGGAGGGGGTTGGATCGAGGGTTTACGTGGGAATATCTTCCCATAGAGTAAGTTTTCTTGGGGGAAGGGACATTGCTATGAAGGGGCCATCTGATTTCCCAGTATCATTGAAAAAAAAACAATCAGAAATTAAATACAAAAAAAAATTCGACTGGATTAAAGGAGCAAGATCAAAACTTAAAACGAACAGAAATTATTATGTATATGATTGGTTTCACCCCCTAGTCATTACCTCGCTCTTTACGCTAAAGTTTTTTGTACTTTCATCAGAAGCTATTTTTTTCAAATAAGCGGCATTTGTGATTAAGTCATTCTTAAAGAATTGAAAAAAAATTGAACTTTAGCGTAAAAGGAAAGAAATTGACTAGGGGGCGAAAACCCTAATTTACGTAATAAAAAATATAAGAATATAGTAGTTCTTTACGTAAGTTACTTCGTAATTTACATTAGAACAAAATTTTTGAGAAAGCCATTTAGCCAAAAAAGGTAAAATTAACATGTAAATTTCGTTTTAATTATTCATGTACGGTGAACAAGCATCAAAGCAGCATTAATTCAAAAATGTTGAGATATTGAATAAAAACACAAGGTTTTTTTTTAACTGAAAGTAAGGAGTGAAATTAAAACCTAAGACGAACAGAAATTATTCCGTATGTGAAAGGGGCTGTCCCCCTCCTCAACGCCTCGCTCTTTACGCTAAAATTTGACTCTGTCTCACAACTTTTTTTTTTAAGACAATAAAAAACTTTAGTGTAAGGAGCTAGGCGTTGAGGAGAGGACAGTCCCTTTCATATATGTAATAATTTCTGTTCGTTTTAAGTTTTTATGTCATTCTTAACTTTCTTTTAAATAAACTTGTTTTTTATTTATTTAATATATATGCAGATCCAAAATGTTAATAATTCAGAGAAGAATTTGAAATAAAATTAAAAAAATACCTTTTACTTTACACAGAAAAAAAGGTTAATTTAAGACATAAATTAGAATTCTTTTCAAGGGGGCTTTCCACGGGGAGAATTTTCCATAGGAGTAGGATGTTTCTAAGGGGTTGTAATTTTACAGAAAAAAAACTTTTTACTGGAGGAACTTGCAGGAATTCATTTACAAAAATTTGTTTCGCTTTTCTGACTTTTCTCTTTGATATCTAAATTTTATGTGTGGAGATGTTCATGTTTAATTGCCTGAGCTAAATTTTCCCAACATGATTAAATTGTTTTTAAGATCGGTCTTTGGATAGGGACCCAGATTACCCAGAATTATTTAAAAAAAAAGATTAGAAAATTAAATAAACAAAACTAATTTTTTTTAGCTGAAAAGTAAAGGGCAACATTAAAACTAAAATGATAAGATATTATCATGTGCATTAAAATGGTTGCCTCTTTTCTAATATTCTGCTCTTTACACTAAAATTTGACTTTTTTTCCATATTCTCTGAGACTAAATCTTGAAACACAAGTTTCCTTTAATTAAAAAAAAAAATCAGATGTTTATCCAAAAGTACTAGAAAACTATAGAGTGAAGATTGAGAAGGAGGCAACCCCGATTATATAGGTAATAATCTTCAGACAAAGACAACATAAATCAAGAAAACAAGCCTTAAAAAAGACAAGAAAAAAAAGAAGAAAGAACAGAGGCCAATATTTCAAGCGTAGCATTAATAAAATAAAATTCAAACTATATCAATTTTGAAGTCCACATACCGCAACAAGAAATAATCTTAAAAACCTTTTACTTCATTGGTGAACAATTCTTTGGAAGTATTTTTGGCAGATTAAATTTATTCGCAAAATGTAGTTATGGTACATTCATGAAAAAACTAGCAATTAATGATTTAATTAGAGGAAAATGAAGCTTCTTGGATTGAATATCAAAGAGTTCATGGTAACGAGCTGTAAGTGGGGATCGACGTGGCTCAATAGTAACCAAAACTATAAAATATGTTTGGATATTAATAGACATATTAAAAGAATCGCCATATTATGTTGATTCTAAATATTTCAGATCCATCAGTTTTTTTGTTACCGATCAAAGGTAAGAGCCTGAGAAAATTTGCCTGATTTGTGAAAAAGGGAGAAACACCCCCGTAAAAGTCAAGAAATATTAATGTCAATATCACCATCGTATTCAATATATCCAAGGACCCCACCGTAGAAGTTTTCTACCGATCAAAAGCTAAGAGCCTGAGAAAATTTGCCTGATTTGTGAAAAAGGGGGAAACACCCCCGTAAAAGTCAAGAAATATTAATGTCAATATCACCAACGTATTCAATATATCCAGGACCCCACCGTAGAAGTTTCAACTTCCTATTAAAAAAATATTGAGTTTTGTATTTTTCCTTTTATTTCAGAAGAAAGCTAAAAAAAAAAGCGTATTTATTTGTTATATTTTTTGTTTTGATTTTAGCCAGGGGTAATCGTATCAAAATAATGATACAAGAAGATCGAAAGAAGCTCAATTCAAAACTTTTTTTATAAAAGTTCTCGTGCCCTTTATAAGTAACCAAGAAAATTGGAGGTAACTGTCCCCTGATCCAAACCTCTTTTCCTTGAAGGTGTCTGATAAAAACTTTGAGATAACCATTGTGTTTAACACTGATGACAGCCAAGTAATTATCCCCTTAGGGATAATTACGAATTTGGAGAAATAAGAAATTTCTTTACATTGGGGAGGGGGACAGAGAATTCCTATATGAGATTATTTTTATTTGTCTTACTTTCTCTTTGCCAACTAAATTTTATAAGTGGAGATGTTCCAGGGAATTTTCTGGAGGTAATTTTTAACAGGCTTGACTTTCCGGGAAAAAATATCCCGTGGACGGAGAGACTTCCAGATAGATCAAAAACGAATAGAAATTAAAGTATTTCTAAAAAAAGACTGAATCGTCTGCAAAAATTTTAAAGTGGTGGGTGAGAATTTTCAGCGAAGATGGAAATGTCTGTAAGGAATCTTATGAATATGTGCTGCGTACTTATAATCGGAAAAAATTTCCACGGAAAACTTATTGGTAAAGGGAGGGTATTTTTCATGGTGGGTGAACCAGATCCACCAAAATTAACTGAAAAAAAAAATCAAAAATCAAATAAAAAAACGGGTTTTTTTCAACTGAATGTAAGAAAAATATTAAAACTTAAAACGAAGAGGAATTATTCCTTATACAAAGAGCTTGCTGCCTCCTTAATTCCACGTTCTTTACACTAAAATTTTTCGCGATTTTGAGAGAGCTTCCTATTATATTGGCACCTGTGTTTAAGGAGTCATTCTTTAAAAATTGGGATCATCAGTCAATTTTTTTGCGCAAGGAGAAAGCTGTTCAGGAAGGTAAGAAAAATGTCAGTGAAATGTTTTGAGGGGAGTAACCTCTTCATACAAGGAACACTTTCTTTTTGTTTAGAGTTTTTAATGTTGCTCTTTACATTCAATTGAAATATCTTACTTTTTTATATTTCATTTACAAAAGAAACGGGGAGCCTAAAAATAGCCATACTATAGAAAATTGCTGTGCAACCTATATGTTTACACACCTACAAACCTAGACGAAATAAACCGACTCGTGATGTCTCTTGTCGTATAGAACTTTGAAAATGTTCTTGATTGAAGCCACATGACGATAGACGATCTTTGTAAAGTAGAAACAAATAGTTATTTTTTTAAATAGCTATCTATGAGTATTTGAAACTAAAAAATAACTGAAAACCATTTGGAATTTGAGGTTAGCGTTATTGTTTGTCACAAATGTATATATTGATGTTCATTCCATAAAATGTTTGTTTATTTGTATGAAAAAACTGCGTTGTTTTTTTTTTATTTATATAATTTCAAAGCTATTCCGTTGACACTCTCAATAATATTTTTAAGGTAACACATAGGAAAATGTCTGTGATTTTTGTAGATGGACCTAGTGAAGAACAAACCCCAAGAAGTCAAGCAGTTTATACACACAAATATAACGTTATATCTTTTTTAAATGTAACCTTGCATTTGAAAGATGCGCTTTCTATAAAAAAAGCATTTAATTTTCAATTGTGATTTTAGTACTTACAAAAGACACTTGATATAGCAGCATTCTGCAAAATGACCCTTAAGCACTTTGGTTTGAGGTTTGCCTATCCCAGTAGTGACGAAAGAGGAAATTTAAAAAGGAGACTCATAACTAAATTTCAGGGCAAAAGTTATATTCCTTATTATTCTAGACTGGAAACTGTTAGTTACCTTAAGTAGGGTTTTTGGCTATGCTTTTAGTTAGCTCCCCATCACTCCCGAGATATATATATAATTAATTCCCTAAATATTAAGTTTGGTCCTAAGTCCTGTTTGAAAGCTTTCAGAGATTGCTTATGCAAAGCTTGACACCAGTGACAGTTATACATGCCAAATTTATACTATCCTGGAACCAAATTTTATTTTACTCTTCTAAATCATATACGTACTTTTGTAATTCAGGCAAAAAAGCTTAGCTTTTGGAACACATATACATTCTTGACCCTAATTCAACAAATGAGGAGATTATTTAAATTTTTTGACATATCTCTTTGATTAATGGACATTGGCTATTTGATTTTAGGCAAATTTCTCTATTGTAAAGATATTTACCTATACAAAAATCATATCATGCTAGTGCAAATGCTATTGAAAAAGCACTTATCTCCAGGGAAGATTTTTTTGGTCCGCAGTATTTAAAAGATCTAGTTCACAACCTTTTTATAACATCCGTTTTTTGGAGAAACTGTTTTGGCAGGACGCATCTAAAATAGATCTTGCACAAATACTGTGGAAAATTTTTTTCTTTAGACACTTTTTGACATGCAGAAAATATGAATAGGTTCTTTGGACAACGGGTTTGGTTGAACAGAAACAGTATTTTGACAAAAGAACATAAACAAAACAACACATTACTGTTCTGAATAGTTAAATGTCACCCACTGGTAAGGGGGAAATTTTTACAGCCTTAACTTAGCGACAAATCCAGGTTCCCGTTCACCTTAGGGACGTGTAAAGGTAAGATTTAAATCCCATTTAAATAAGGTTGGAACAATTCTCTTAAATCTTTGAATATGTTTATATAATATTGGCATTTTGCAAATTCCCTCTTATCTCAAACCTTGTACCCTTTCTGAATTAGGTGTATTTTCACTATTGAACTTACGTAATCCCTTTGGTAAACTGGTGCTTACAAAAGAGAGCTGTTACCTTCACCCACCTTTTGCATTTTCTGTTCCTAAAATTCTGTGTAAAAGAATTTTTTTTAATGATTTTTCCATAATTAGTTTTAACTCTGTTTAATCTTTTGGATTTTAGTTATAAGACTTTAATATGTGCGAAAAAAGTCAAAACTTTTTGTTTTTACTTTGACTCTTTTTGAAAAATTATTGATATTCAGCCCAAAGAGGCCACAAAACAACTAAGCCGACCATTTTCTCTACATTTATTCATTTAAATTTCTTAAACACTGATAACTTGCCTTTCCCATAATATTTCTTTAGAATATAATTTTAATCAAATAGTAATTGATGCAATTTCTAGAGCAAAACACGATAGATTCACAAAATCACTACTACAGTCTAACCAGTACTTATTAACTTCATTTAATTTCTTATAGCATATTTTCTACCGTTCTGTCAAGTCTGATTCTGTAATTAGTAATAAATACTAATCATAGCAACTAATATAATATAATTCTTTACATTACAGCTGAAATCTAGTCCCCTGCCTATGAATTCCTCATTTTCCTTAAAGTATAATTTAAACTTTCTTTTCAATCTTATTTTATCCCAAACACCGGTGTGAGAAACAGATTTTAAAATACCAAATGATCACATAAAACAAGTTTTAGATGGTACAAAATCAAAAATTCATTAGAATTTCCTAAAATTTTAGTGAAGGAAATAAAGAACAAATTGACTACTTGCTAGGTATCCAGTAGGTCTTTGTCGTTCATTTCTCACTTTCCATCTGATGTATAGAATATCTTATGGAAATTTAAATTTCTACATCTTTTGTCTTTTAGTTTAACTATTTTTGGTTCCAAAGTTATTTTATTAATTATTTTCACCTGGTTTTGGTTTTCTTCCGTAACTAACCACTTTTAGTCTTCGTCCCAAATTTTTTAAATGTATTATTGTTTAATGGGTAGATTTTCAATTTTTCCAAATTTAGTGGTCTATTTTGTTTTGTTTTTTTACATCTGATTCAAGCAATTTGTTTTTGCTGATTTGTTTTCACATGTTTGTTTGAAGTGACAGATTCCTAGGGTGACTTTCTGCTGTAAATATCTTTGAAAAAAACGTATTTGTAGAGATATCCTAAAGATTTGGCACTACTAAGTTAAAAAAAAAAAAATTCCGAAGATCTATTTTTGTTATGCAAAGGCTATTTATACGCTATTTGAAGACGGGTTTGGTTGAACAAAATAATATTCTTGCAAATAAGAAAAATGAAGGTTGAATATACGCCAAGTATTATCTAAGTTTCGTAATTTCAGCAAAAGATCTTATTGACATATCAGCTTATCGGCAATGCCTTTTTTCATTCACCTGAATAAAAAATTTAGTTTCAGGATTCAGACTCCCTAATTTCAAGGCTGTTACGATTTTGATAAAACGTTTTAATGTTTAAACGTTTTAAACGTTTAAACGTTTAATGACATATCTGTTCGATTGATGGACATTGGCTTTTTGATTTTAGGCAAATTTCTCTATTAGAAAGATATTTACCTATACTAAAATCATATCATGCTAGCGCAAATGCTATTGAAAAAGCACTTATCTCCAGGGAAGATTTTCTGGCCCGCGGTATTTAAAAGATCTGGCTCAAACCCTTTTATAACATCCGTTTTTTTTGGAGAAATTGTTTTGGCAGGACGCATCTAAAATAGATCTTGCACAAATACTAAGGAAAAAATTTTTTCTTTAGACACTTTTTGACAAACAGAAAATATCAGTAGATTTTTTGGACGACGGGTTTGGTTGAACAAAACAGTATTTCGACAAAAGAAAATAAACAAAACAAACACATTACTGTTCTGAATAGTTAAATTTCACCCACTGGTAAGGGGGAATTTTTACAGCCTTAACTTAGCGACAAAGCCAGTTTCCGTTCACCTTAGTGACGTGTAAAGGGTAAGATTTTAAATCCCATTTACATAAGGTTGGTACAATTCTCTTAAATCTTTTAATATGTTTATATAATATTGGCATTTCGCAAATTCTCTCTCATCTCAAACCTTGTACCCTTTCTGAATTAGGTTTATTTTCACTATTGAACTTACGAAATCCCTTTGGTAAACTAGTGCTTACAAAAGAGAGGCTGTTACCTTCACCAACCTTTTGCATTCTCTGTTTCTAAAATTATGTGTAAAGAATTTTTTTTTAATGATTTTTGCATACTTAGTTTTAACTCTGTTTAATCTTTTGTATTTTAGTTATAAGACTTTAATATGTGCGAAAAAAGTCAACACTTTTTGTTTTTATTTTGACTCTTTTTGAAAAATTATTGATATTCAGCCCAAAGAAGCCACAAAACAACTAAGCTGACCATTTTCTCTACATTTATTCACTTACATTTTTTAAACACTGATAACTTGCCTTTCCCATAAAATTTCTTTAAAATATAATTTTAATCAAATAGTAATTGACGCAATTTCTAAGCAAAACACGATAGATTCACAAAATCACTACTACAGTCTATCCAGTACTTTTTAATTCATGTGATTTCTTATAGACTATTTTTACTGTTCTGTCAAGTCTGATTCTGTAAGTAGTAATAAATGCTAATCATAGCAACTAATATAATATAACTGTTTACATTACAGCTGAAATTTAGTCCCCTGCCTATGAATTCCTCATTTTCCTTAAAGTCTAATTTAAACTTTCTTTTGAATCTTATTTTATCCCAAACACTGGTGTGAGAAGCAGATTTTAAAATACCAAATGATCACATAAAACAAGTTTCAGATGGTAGAAAATCAAAAATTCATTAGAATTTCCTAAAGTTTTGGCGAAAGAAATAAAGAATAAATCGAATACTATCTAGGTATCCAGTAGGTCTTTGTCTTCCATTTCTCATTTTCCTTCTGATGTATCGAAAATCTTATGGAAATTTAAATTTCTACATCTTTTTGTCTTTTAGTTTCACTATTTTCGGTTCCAAAGTTATTTTATTAATTATTCTCACCTGGTTTTGGTTTTTCTTCCGTAACTAACCACTTTTAGTGTTCGTCCCAAATTTTTTAAATGTATTATTGTTGAATGGGTAGATTTCACACTTTCCACATTTAGTGGTCTATTTTTGTTTTGTTTTTTACATGTGATTCAAGCAATTTGGTTTTACTAATTTGTTTTCACATGTTTGTTTAAAGTGATAGATTCCTAGGGTGACTTTCTGCTGTAAATATCTATGAAAAAACGTATTTGTAGAGAAATTTTGCACGAGATATCCTAAAGATTTGGCACTACTAAGTTAAAAAAAAAATTCCGAAGATTTATTTTTGTTATGCAAAGGCTATTAATACGCTATTTGAAGACGGGTTTGGTTGAACAAATAATATTCTTGCAAATAAGAAAAATGAAGGTTGGATATACGCCAAGTATTATTTAGGTTTCGCAATTTCAGCAAAAGATCTTATTGACATCTCAGCTTATCAGCAATGCCTTTTTTTCATTCACCTGAATAAAAAATTATGTTTCAGGATTCAGACACCCTAATTTCAAGGCTGGTACGATTTTTATAAAACGTTTTAATGTCTCTGTGTTAGTTTTTGGCCTTTTTTTGAATTCCCTCTTATTACTTCGTCCTCGTAACCCCTCAGAAGTCTGTGTATTCGCACTGGCCTACTTCAAACACCCCATTAGAGCACTGCACGTTTGTTTCACCCACACTGTTGAGCCCAAACCCCTCCTCCTCATTAGAAGGCTATGGGCAAAAGTCAACCCTTCGTTGTTTGTTCATATTTTGATTTTCTACTCTTTTCTTCACTTTTCTTGTTAGACCTGACAAGTAAGTATAAAGTTTTACGGCTTTTTACTTTGATGTCCTATTTATAGGACAGTTGGCTGTAAACGTTGTTTTTGAATGTGAAATTTCAAGGATTACGTTTTTATTGCTAATTTAACTTGCGATTTTTCTAATCTTTTTTTATTAAATTCTTTTGGTTGATTCTTTGTTGTGAAAACTTTGGGAAAACTTTATCTACACATTTTCTGGTTTCAGTCATAATTCTCTCTGCAAATTTTATTCCAAGTGTTCACCTATGCATTTAGTTTACTAGTAATATCCATGTGTGTTTTTCTTGTTTTCTCTTATTATTAATCCGTTATTTCCCTCTTTTTGAGAACCCCCTGCATTTCACTTAGCGAAGCTGTAGACCTCCTAAAAGACGAAGAATTTGCATGTGAAGATATGCAGGTTGTCGTCCTGCCTCTTGATCCCGATCAAGCATCTGATAAAGATGAAGGAAATGACGACGATATGGTGGCTCCGATTGTAAATGACTTCCCAGAAACTGTTGAAGTAGGTTTCAGACCAGGTCCTCTTGAAGAAGAACAATTTGATATATGACAAGACATCGACAACATCATCGTCACAGAAAAAGAGGGTGTATCAACTTTGAGAGGTGGACCACAGAAGAGGGAGTTCAAAGCCACAAAACCTGAAATGGAGGAAGCAAAAAGGAACCTTGCCTAGGCCAAACTTGGTTAGGGAGTAGCTCAGGCGCTCGAGAAAGTCTGAGAAGCAATAGAAGGAAAAAGACCAGTAGAGGTTTTGGCTTTGTTTCTAGACGATAAATATTTGACCTCATTTCTAGTGAAACAGTTAGATATGCGACGTCTAAGGGAAACTTTTACTTCACTACATCAGCTAAAGATATCTGTGGGCTCGTGGGAATGCTGATTTTTTCGGGCTATAATAGTTTGTACTCGCAAAGAGCTTATTGGTCAGTCGATGAAGATCTTGGATGTGACCTGGTCAAGCAAGCAAAGTCCAGAAATCGATTTATGAAGATAAAACAGAACATCCACTTCGTGGACTTCAATATAGTTCAAAGATTCAAAGATCAGCGGGTTTTGATGGTGAATCCCCTCTTCCACATAATCAACGCAAACTTTAAGCAGTTTGTAATTTTTTCTCAGCATCTTTTCATTGACAAAATGATTGTGAAGTATTAAAGGAAACATAGCCTGAAGCAGTTCATCCGAGGCAAGCCCATTCGATTCGGCTATAAACTATGGGCTATAAGCACTTCGGATGACTATTGCTTTCATTTTCATCTGTACTCGGGGAAGGAGCCTAGTGCCCCATCTCAGACTGTTAAAGAAGGCCTAGGGTCTAATGTCGTGAAAGGACTTCTAGAATCTGTTGAAGATTGCAACAGCCACGAGGTAAATATTGACAATTTCTTTACAAGTCATCAGCTTTTGTTTGATCTGAAAGGAACTGGATTTCAAACGACTGGGAAGGTTTAAGAAAATTGATTGGCAACCTGCCCTCTCCCTTCCAACATGGATTTTAAGAAGGAACAACGTGGAGTGTACGATTATCGGTTTGATGCATCCAACGATATATTGGTCGTAAAATGGCAGGGCAATAACGTTGTCTCTGTTGCATGCAACCATCTCAGCCTAGGTCCACTAAAACCGGTTGAATGAAGAGTTAATGGACAAACGGGAAAAGAGGGCAGTGCAGCAGCCGTATCCACTCAGGCAATACAACCGGTACATGGGTGGAGTTGATTTACATGACTGGCTTGTCAGCAAGTATGCTGCGTCTATTAGAGGAAAGAAATGGTATTTTGCACTCTTTGTGCGCATGTTAGACATGGCTGTCATCAATGCTTGAACACTATTTAATTTGGTGGTCGACAAAGAAAAGGAAGTGACTCTTGTAGATTTTATACGGGAGGTCACACGAACTCTTTTGAAAACAAATAACGGAAGAGGGGAATCAAGGCCTTCAATGTTTGAGGGAAGACCAGTTTTTGTGCCACCAGTCAGCACCCAATATAAGAGAATAGGAAACTTCCTAGTGAAGCGCGAAAAGCAGCGACGATGTTAAGGCGAAAACTGCAAGAAAAAACCACCGAGATACTGTGATAAATGTGACGTCACCCTGTGCACTGGCTGCTCTGCGTCTTACCACAACTAAGTTTTGATTTGTATTGGTTTTGTGTTGCATTTAATTCAATCTTTGGTATTAAAAATATACTTGATGAAATCGTGTATAGTTTGATACCACTAGAGCCCACTGACCCATATAAAGGACATCTTGTATCTCAGAAACCGGAAACAGGAAAAATCTATAAATGCATTTTTGACTTACTTATGTAATAAAAAGAAACTGGTGAAAAGGAAAACTTGAATCTCCGACATTTTTTTCTTGGGCCTTAACGGGTAACTATCCTTAACATTCCAAAACAGACCTAAAGGGACCATTTTCTGTACACTTTATTTAATTAATATGCTATGTTTCGTTGACTCTGTTCGAAAATTAATGATACCTTCTGCCTCCAAATATTTTCTGTTTTCATTTGAGTCTTGTTCGAATGAAATAGTGATGAAAGCTAATGCTAACAGCAAATGCAGTATACTGTGCCAACCCCTTCTGTGATCGAAACTGATTTATTTCGAACATCTTTCATATATATTTCTATCATTTATTTAAATATCATTTTACTATATATTAATAGGTAATCAAATTAATTATTATTCATAAATAAATGTAATAAAATTAATCATTTTACTACATTTTATAACATTTAGTATTACATATTAAAATTAATATTAATTTTATTACATTTTCTTACATAATACAATAGTTTGAATTCGGTTGGGTTTAATTAACGTCAGTTTAGGTTAGGCTGGCTTGCTGACTAGAAAACCAGTCTATCTTGAACGTAATACTTAGCAATTTGAGAAAACTAGGTAAATAAAAAGAGGAAAAAAAAATGTGAATTCGTGTGACATGTGACAGATTGAAAAAAATGGTGAATTTCCTCGACAAAAAAAAACAAAAAGGCGTAACTAAAAAAAAACATAACAGTAATAAAAACTGTAAAACAGCATGAAAATTTTATTGATTTTCTTCTACAAAAAAAAAAACAAAAAGTATGGATTTATTTGATAGATTCGTAAAATATTTATTTTGCTCGGCCAAAATTGAAAATCTATTTATTTCTCTGATGAAAACTGAGAAAAAACCGATATTCACTAAAAAAAAAAGATGAAAAACATTTACAATTGAAATGATTATATTGATTAGGTGTTATTTTTCATCAATAAAATGAAAAAAAACTAATATTTTGTCTACAAAAATCAAAATTTGGTTAATTTACCCTAACAAAAACAATGGGAACATTCTGTGTCAAAAACTTTTGGACTACAATTGAATAAATGTGATTTCTATCTAAGAATTTAAAATGTATGATTTATCTTGACAAAACCACAAACTGAATTAGGAAAAAAATCAATAAAATAAAATAGAAAAAATATAAAAATTTTGTCAACAAAAATGTTTTGTCAAAGGAAAAACATTGAAAAACTGTAAATGTATGTGACACAAAACTTGAATTTGAAGCCTTAAAAAGTGTTTGTGAGGGCTTTACTTTCACACATTATATCAGTAGTATTCAACTTTCACATTTAGAAGCATTCTTGGTTCTTCTAACATCTCTTAGCCTGTTTTAAGAACCCTGAGATCTCTTCCAATGTTTTAGATGTACTCTGCCCTTATTTACTTGCATCCAACGTTCCTCTAACATATCTTAGCCTATTTCCGGAATAAAGAGCCTTTTTTGACACTTTTGGTGTGTTCCCACCACCTACTTAGTGCTATCCAATGATTCTCTATCATTTCCTAGGCTATCTTATGAAAATACAACATTTTATTGTATCCTCAACCTTATTTACTTGCTTTCGACGTTTTTCGAAGATCTTTTAGCCAATTTCAATACACGTTGATTTTTGTCAGTATACAAAATTCCTTTTATCCGTATGTAGACCTCTCCGATAATTTTCTAGCGTCTTTTATGCTATTCCAAGACTAAAGACCTTTGCTGAATTACCTAGAATATTCCATCCTTATTTACTCTTCTTGAGCAAACCTCCAAGCATCATAAGTCTTTTTTTCCCTGGCTATTCATCTCAACTACGCATAATCCTGGCTCCAAAGAAAGTTCTAGTCTATTGCAATACTAATATATCCTTTCTGACGTTTTCATTTTCTTCATTGCCTACTTAGTCCCATCCGATGCTTCAAAAGCATCATTTAGGCTATTTCAAGACTAGAAGACTTTTTTCTGATTTTATTAGTGTGTTCCATTTGTATTTAGTCTTGTTTAACGGTCCTTCAATATATCCAAGCACATTTCAAAACCCAAGAGAGCTTTTCTGACGTTTTTAATGTCTTCCAAGCTTAGTTACCTGCATCTAACGCTCCTATAAAATCCTCTAGCCTATTCCAGGACCAAAATCCCTTTTTCAGAGTTTTTAATATCTTCCAGGATTATTTAATCTCATTCCACATTCCTCTTGCACCCCTAGTTTATTTTAAGACCGAAAATCCCTTTTTAGATTTTTTTACGGTCTTCTAGCATCATTTGGTGGTATTCAATATGCCTCTAACGTCTGCTAGCTTTTTCTTTGACCAAAAGACCTTTTCCAGCATTTTCCTTATTTAACCCTTATTTTGTGGTATTTGAAATTCCTCTTATATTTTTTGTTGATTATTAACCAAAAACCATGTATAAAAGAAAAATCCAATCTTCCAGCCTGAGCTAGTCGTATTAGATGCTCCTCAAAAATTTTCTAGCGTAATGAAAGACCAAAAGACCTTTTTTGACATTTTTGGTGGGTTCGAAACGCATTTAGTCATATTCAATGTTCATCTAATCCTCCCTTGTCTTTACCAAGCGTTTTCATCTCACCTACACCTGAAAATAGTGTTCCCTTTGATAGTTTAACTATAATTAATATTTAACAATAAAATTAAACTACAAAATCTAATCACCGTCTTGTTCATAGTTAGCTCAAATTTAAACTTAAAGATTCATATTCCAATGGTAAACCTCTAAATTTCAATGTATTGATTTCGAAGAAAAACATAACGCGTAAATAGGCTCGTTTGAAGGTGTTTTTGAGAGAATGCTAGGCTCGTGGGTCCAGTAATGTTCAGCTTAGCTTTAAATTGTTCAAAGTTAAAAAGTATTCTTGGTAACGACTTCCGACGCTATGTACTTTAACCCCCCCCCCCCAAAACAAAGAAAAAAAATTGCGTGTTGTGTGTTGGGAAAAGAATATTCACTCCCTGTGTGGTTTTAGAATAGACAAAAACAGTTGCCAAGGGAGTTTTTTTTATTATTAAGTCCCTGCGATGTCTTAGCGACTTTAAAAGAAGACAGTGAGCGGGGGAGTTTTGGAATATTCTTTCCCTGTTAGCTCCTATATTAAACAGATGATGACAGTCCGAACGAGTGGTTTAGAATATTCGGGCCCTATAAGGTCCTATGTAAACAACGTCAAAATAATACAGTTTATATGGGAGGCTTTTGAGTATTTGCTCTCTGTCAGCTCCTATAGTAACCAGTACTCTATATCTGTGGGTCTTTCTGTATGTGGCAAGCTTAATTCTCTGTGCAGAAGAAAATATCTATTTTATGATGGGAAACATTTACGTTACGATATGTCAGTTTTTTCCTTGGATACAAAATGCTAAAACGCTGGTATTCAATTTATCCCTTCCCTTAGGCTATTCTTTCTCATATAACGCCCATCAGAAATCCCTTAAAAGACTGGATTGAGTAATAGCAACCATATTGGTAAACTTTAGAACAAAAACTGCAAGGTATATATCTTACACTGTCTCATATCAAAAAGTTTGATCAACAGAAACTATGACACAAGTCTCTAACTTAGATTAAATGAAAAATTTCAAAATAATTCAAGAATAACATTACAGCCTGCAACCAAAAGAAAATATTTTATAATAGTTTTCTAAACACCTTAGCTCTTTGCGCCAAATTTCGAATTTTTTTCTGAACTGTTGGAATAACAGCTCAAATAGAAGTTCTATTAATTGATTTTTATAGTTTGGGTTACAGTTATCACAAATCAATCCTTGCTTATATTTTGTTGCCACACACATTTTCATTTATGAAACATACGTTATAGAAATAGTATGTGTTTTTAAACATTACCAAACATAAACTCTTACTAACACTTGCCTAGCTCCGAGGAAAGCTCCTGAAGACACTAAATATGCCTTACCCCGACTTTCACCTACTGTACATGTAAGAATATGAATTCATTTCTTTATCAGACACAGATTTTTTTTTTTACTACAGTACTTGGAGAGCGAACATCCCGCAGCACCATTATTCTGGCTCAATACAAAATGCAGGGATAATATAGAATAGTTTATACCACCCCTCACCCTTTTTATATTTACTAGAAGTTTCACCTGAAGTTAGAACGTTTTGGCACAAAATAAAAACATGAGGCGCCCAGTATATGCTTCAAACTAAACAAAGATCCACTAGTATTCCACCACAATAGATGATTTGCAATTATACGTCACTGTAGAATAACTTCATTAAACATCAAGTTCATAGCCCTAAGAGAAGCATAACATTATTTTTATTAACTATTTATTTTATATGAACTACATCATTCTCTAGCAACTATTATACCACCTTGCTGTGTTACTGCCTCTCAAGCTAGGAAGCTCAATAAAGTTTATTTTCTCAATAATTCGAGATAAATTAGCAATATAATTTTTTTTTTAGTTTTTTGCCAGTTTAGCACCACAAAATGACAAAAAACGTCATTTTGCTCTGGCATATTCTCTTAAGTCAAAACGAAAGGCAATAAAACCTTTAATTTATGTGTGAAGCTACCTTCCCTTTATTTTATAGGAATATTGGTTGGATGTAAGGACCCCTGGAAGGAAAACAAAAAACAATTAAGCCCAGAGCTATTATTTTTCATTTCGAAAAATATGTAAAATTCCACATTTTTTTAGATTGGAGCTTGAAACCTACACAAAATAACTATCTAATATTCTAAACTTGGATTCTGTTGATCATGGTCACAGGGGGCAGCTGCAGCTTAGTAAAGAGTGAACCACAGCCCATAGTAAGCAAAAGTTGGAAAACGTGTTTTCCAAAAAACTGTCTAATGAGAAAAAATTACCATTGGACACTGAATCATGAATAGTAACTATTGTTTTTGGTTAGTCTTAGAAGTAAAAGCTGATTGCGAAAAGAAATTTATGGTGATTTTGAAAAAGAGGCTGACATCCCTTGAAAATGGCATCAAATAAAAAAAAAAGTTCACCATTGGAATCATCATGGTCGAAAATCTTTTACAGGATAATTATAGTCCCCCACCTTGAACACCAAGGGAAATGATTTTTTTTTTGCAAAGGTAGCACTGATCTGTCTCCCTTTTTTTTTTTCTAGAAGGGCTAAGAGGTTACCAGAGCATCATAGAGAGGTGTGTAATAGTTCATTCGAAAGGGAATTTGTAAGTGGTCTCTTTAAGTTACAAAAAGATTGGAGGGCAAATAGCCCACCCTCCCCCTCCCTACAGGCCCTCTTCCCAACTAGTCCTATAAAAATTTTGAGACAACCACTTTGTTTAACATAGTTCAAAGGTCTAATATATATGGTTTTGATGATGATATGGCCCTTCATAGTCCCTGGTAAAGGGCTGTATATGGTATCGGGCGTATCGATATCGCGCTTATCGGTATCGTGTGTTTTGGTATCGCATGTATCGTATCGGGAATATCGATATCCGCTATTGTTTTTTTCTTCAGTTATTTTCTAGGCTCAGTTTTTTTAAAGCATGTCCCGGCAAGTCATCATGTAACCAAGTAACCAAATATTTTGGCCCATAGTAACCAAAAGATAAAAAACGCATTCTGAAACCAAACTGCCTAGTGAAAAAAACAATTCCCATCGACACTGACTCAGGAACATTAACTATTATTTCGGTTCGTCTGAAAAGTAAATGTTTATTGCGAAAAGAAATTTATGTTGATTTCGAAAAATAAGCCTCACAATCCTCGAACATGACATCATATTAAAATGAAAAGTGTACCATTGGCATCAACATGGTCAAAACCTTGAACAAGGAAGCTACAGGGCCGCACCCTGAACAACACGGAAAATCACTTTTTTGCATCGGTAGCACTGATCTTACTCCCATTTTTTTTGTTTCTTTTTTGTTTTCTTTCAACAGGTCTAGCGGGCTACCAGAACATCATAAAGAGATTCTTAATGGCTTATTTAAAAGCTATTTCTCATATCTAGGTGTTTTTAAAAAATTCTGCCATCTGCAAGGACCATATGGCACTAAAATGGCACATTTTGTGCTACTTCTCAAAGGGTGGCACTAGCAAATACCTTTTATAGCTCATATAAAAATTATTGCACATATCTACGTCTTTCATATCAATTCCACGATCATCAAATTCAAATGGCACTAAAAAACGGCACTTTTGGTGTCGTGTCTGAAGTGGAAAAGCTGCAAGGGAGGGGACGTCCTTGCCCCCTTAGTCTTTGCTCTTTCCTAGGTTTTGAAATCACCTTTTTTGGTCATTTTATCGGAAAAGGCACTTGTTTCATTTAAAAAAGTTGTGGAAACATACAAAAGTGCACTTTGTGTGAATGTGCTAGCACAATGTGCTAAATCGGTGAAGTCAAATATACAAATAGCGATTAAGTATAAAAATAAGCTTTTAAATGACCCCTTAAACAGCTTTCTTTGTGACCAAAGCCTTCTAATTTCTGCTAGTCAGTAGGTGATTTATAAAGCCCTGTCTTCATTATGGCTTTTTCAGGCAAAGTCAGCCGAATAAAAACATTTTTTTGCTCATCGAAAAACAAAAATTCCCGAAAAACATTTATTGTTTTGTGAAGTATGGATAATGAACTTAATGTTGTAGACTAAAATTTTTCTTAGCTGTCAAGGTTGTTCGCAGTATTTTTTAGAGCTGTCTTTTCCCCCCTAAATCGGTGATAATTAGAAATTATATTAAAAATAAGCTTTCAACTGAAACTAAGAAGTGACATTAAAACTTAAGCCGAGCATACATTATTCCGTATAAATAAAAAAGATCATGGCAGCGTTGTTTCTGCATTATATTTTAGTCAAAACCGAACAAAGATTAATTTAAAAAAAAAAACAAAGTTTTTGCGAGGGAAGCAAAGAGCAAAGTTGAAGCTTAAAATGGGCAAAAGTTATTACTTCACAGTATATTTAATATATATTAATATAATTAGTACAAATAAAGCAACTAACTATGTTTCTCTATGCTTTTATGATTATATAAAACTAGCGCTTTAATGAAACAAAAAATAATATAGGAGTTTGGTACAGTAAAAGCAAACCAAATAGGGACACCTTTTATAGAATCAAAATATTATCAATCCCTTTTAAGATAAAGCAACAATCCATTTTAGGATTTTCTTTTTTTACGTTTAATTTGGTATCACTTCTGCACAATTTCTCAGTTCAATGACTGGCTATCGTTCTGGTTCTTAAAAGGATATGTCATGATTATTTTGTACACAAGTTCAAATTCAGGCCATCTTTATAGTATTAAGACTATAGACTAGCTTTAGAATTTGTGTCATAGCTTGAAAATCACTCTTGTATTGAGCAAAATAATCGGATTTCCAGAATTCATATTATGTCTTATTTGATCTTCATTTCAAGTGATAATAAAGCATATTTCTTAAAATTTAAGACTGTATATTACCCATTATTGGTATTATAGCTGGTGAGAGCAAAATGCTACTTAATAAATCCATCCATTATTTCTGTATGCTGTTTGATTACTTCACGTAATTTTAATTGTTTACTGAAAGTTACTAATGTCACAACTGGTGCAAGACTATGAAAAGCTTTATAGATTCGATTAGTTTTGTCAGGCTAAATACTCACTTTTGACTCTTAAATCAATAATCCTGTTTTTTATACTTGACTTTTGTGTTTTCAGTAAAGCGATAGTTTTGTAAGACCATAAAAGCATAGGGAAACATAATTAGTTGGTTTATTTGTACTAGTTATATTAATATATATTAAATAGGCTGTGAAGTATTAATTTTTGTCCGTTTAAAGTTTCAACTTCACTCTTTGCTTCCGGAAAAAAACTTTTTTTTTTAATTAATTAATTAAAATCAGTTGCCCTTTTGTTTTTGTTTCTATCCCGTTTCAAAATCCTGTCGAATTGCCCGAAGCATGTAGTTCCTAGTGAGTAGCGATAGCTAAAATAAATCTATAAGGTCGGGAAAAGCATGAAAACCAATTCCTTAGAGGTATTAACTTTACAAGAATTCTGTTTTTTAGAGTTAATCTTACCATTAGTCCTTGTTGCTCTTTACTAACAATTCGTTGCCAGAAATTGTTTGATATTATTCCTTAATCTGTTCGATAACAGCTGAAGGAAACCAAATTCAGATTATTTTGACAAAATGGCTTCTTTGTAATTAGTAATGGTTCTTGTTGAATCTTCGTTTATAGCAGGGCCAGGACACAATCAAGGATAAAAAATATAAGAATCATGCGAATTCTCAAAAAGAAGTCTATTGAATTTATCATCAAACGACCAATAGTTCGTTTTAACAAACTGTAAGTGAGGAGCAACTCGGCCCGATAGTAACCGAGTTCTGCTGTTGATTTTACAAGATCCCTTATTTTTAAAGTGTGGAAATTTGTATGTTTTGCCTGAAGAAAGTTCACGGATGTGTGTTCATACTTTTTCTGTCTTCTTCCCAATGATGATCGTATCAAACCAATAGTCCTATAATATGGAAAAAAGGCTCAATTGAACACAAATTGAAAATTCTAGTGTCCTTTACAATTGATACATGAAATGAAGGGCATCAAGCCCAACTTCCCTGCTTTTTTTTCAGACAAGTATCTGATTAAAATTTAACGTAGATGACGTTTTACTACTGATGACGGTCACTGTATATGTGACCGAAATATCTGGTATTTTTTGTGAATTTTCTATACACGGTCCATTAAAAAGGATTTTTATCCCTATTTTGAACTTTTATTTTATCGTTATGGAAAGGCAGTGTGGTTTCCGAAATTAAGAGTTTTACTATGATGACGGTCACTGTATATGTGACCGAAATATCTGGTATTTTTTGTGAATTTCCTATTCACTGTCTATTAAAAAGGATTTTATCCCTATTTTGAACTTTTATTTTATTAAAATTTAAAGATAATAATTTTATTCGGTATAGTTTGAAGGTCCAATAGCTATTTCTGTGATGAGAGGACCTCCATTGTCCCCGGAAGACGGGCTGCAAGTTACGAAGCTTGCCCATTGTCTACATATTGTATTTGTTATTTAAAGTATACCTAAATTTTCAGAGGGTATTTTCTGGGGATGTATTTTCTAGGGGAGAAATTTTCCATTGGGATGGAAGTTTCCAGAGGTGAGTTTACCAGATGAACATGGCACGCAACTTTGGATGACAATTTGCTAATACTTGGTATGTCTGCATTCAATTTACCATATTTGCTTTTCAGAATATAACCAGAAGTCAAATGTCTATATTTTGATAAAAAAAATTTTCGGTCAATCTCCAGGTTATGCTGGCTAGAAGAATAGTAAAATTTACCAGATCTGCCATGAAAAACTGCTTCTGAGTCGAGAGCACAAAAGTTTTACCTTAGAAAAAAATGAAAAAGAATGACAGACAGAATTTGGAAACATTTTTCCACTAAAAAAAACAGCAGTAATCCTGTGGCATAATAGCAGAGTGGGCCTTGTGTCATTGAACTGGAAATGAATCAAAAATGTGACAAAGGTAGATTGGTTTGACAAGCTCACTTGTCAGATTAAATTTTCTTGCGTAGTCTGAGACTATAACACCTATATTGATGGTGCCATCCTTGTGGATCACATAGTTAGCTATATCTCTTCATTCAGATTTCATGGTATAAAGAAATGTTTTGGATTAAAACCTATTGCAAAGGAATATATCAATGCAGACGAAAAAACAGCCTTCTCTTGGATTATAAACAAACCTGTGTGGCAAGTTTATTTTTTATGAACTTAATTTACTATCATTAAGTGCTCGTTGCGTGAACATCATGTGTGCTCGGCGTGTTTTGGATTAAATTATTGCTTTGAAGAGAATTTATAATGAGATGAGTGTTTCCGAGCTTGTGTATTAACGGCTGCTGGACTTTGTTCAGGACACTTCAAGTGGTGTTGGTGAAGCATTATTTTATGGAAAGGAGTGGAATTTTAAAAAAATTTGAAAACTGTTAAGTTGGAGAAGGCTCAGCTTTGGAGTTGTGTGACTGAAGATGATCCCCCTGTCAGAATGGGCGCAAATGTAATTCACAGTCACCTGCAATATATTATGGACATTATGAAGAAATGCGATGCCGATGGAGAACAGCTCCCCTGTTTCGTCAATAAAAGGCCAACAGACGTTCCTATGATCTCTGCAACAGCGTTTACTCAGGTTACAGCGAAGCTTACGAGCCTTGAACAAGCAATTTCGCTAGTTTCTGCCAAGATAGATTCGTAAAAACTGAACTTTCCTCAATTAACTGTGATTAGCCAATGTGGTGCATGTGCTACGCCTACTACAATTTTTATCTCCGATCCCCGCCTGAGTATGGTGACCCGCTAAAGCAAAAATCAGTATTAGACTCAATTTCTGGTCATCAGCCGATGACCAGCGTGTGAGCGAATAAAAAGCGGTGGACGATGAATATTGAGAAATCTTCAGCTGAGGATTTTACAAATCAGCAAAGGAAGCTCCACCTTGTTCAAGTGTGAAAGTTGTATTAAAAACACACTCTGGTGTTATTCGAGAAGTCCCGTCTGATTTTGACCATGAAATGCTACGGAGCCACTTAGGTATACTCGGGTCTAGTAAATTTGGAAAAAGCAAATCGGTTAAGCTTGAATTTTCAGACACGATTTCCAAAGAAACATTTCTGCAAAATGGTGTGAAGATTGGATATGAAAACTTCCGTTTTTACGAGTTCAAGCAATTGCCAAAGTGTTGCTTCAAGTGTTGTTCTCCTGGGCATTTGGAAAGTGCATGTACTAGTAGCACTCCTAATTGCGCTCATTGTGCTTGGCCGCATTTATCTACGAACAGCGATCATTGTACGGAATTTCCGAAATGTGCAAATTGTGGAGGATCTCGTCCTTCTTACAGCCTACGATGCCCTGTGAACAAGAAGATCATTTATAAGGTATATTCTCAGACATGAATCCGGACATAAGTATAGTCTCATTTATTATTAATGGAACGAGAGAGTCAAGGCCTTTTTTATTGATGATCTGTATGCTAATTACGACATTGTCTCCAAAAACATTTACTGACTGCCTTTAGTGAAAATTTTCTGAGACGAAGAAGTGATCACGTTGTTTTTGTGCGTCCAGCTAAAACTAAGCGTGACACCCTTATGGCGGTTTAGCTTGTGATCTTAAGAAAAATATTTCAGGTGCGAGTCCTGTGCTTTTCCAATCAGATGACACTTTTCTTACTATGTGTTTTGGTAATATTGTATTAATTAATATGTATCTGCCATATAGCGATCTTTCCATTCGTTCAATTCAGAAGTTCTTTTCTGCTTGTCATGGGCTGCATTTTGTTATTGCTGGTGATTTTAATACCGATCTGGTTTCTGATAATGTAAGGAATGATCAGCTTCTTGACTCTCTCCCGCCCTATAAAGTTGTTTCTAAGTCCCATGATTATACGTATATTCAACATTTAGGTAGTAAATCAGATATTCATCACGTTATTTGTTCTCCAGCTCTTGTCTGCTCGCCAGTTACGGTTCATTTTGACAAGCAGGATCTTGATCACCTTCCGCGGTCTTTTATTTATCAAAGCGTGCAGTTTGTTATAAGAGTATATCTAAGAGTCGTGGTGTACGTTCCAAATGGTTTTTATAAGCCTGATTGGAATAATGCGAATTTTTCTGTTTATCTTACAATATTGGCCTCACTTCTAATTACGATTATATTCCATATCAGCTTCTGCAGTGTAGCCACAATTTTATTTATGCTAAATATGATATATACTGGTATTATCATTCTATCCTCTCTGCTATGAAAGAATATGAAGAAATTTCTGTCCCAGTAAAGCGAATCCGGAAACATACTCAAAAGCCTCTTTGGTCACTTGACCATAACCTTAAAGCCTGTAAAAATAAAGCTGAATTTTGACTTAAAAGTTTCGACAAAATGTAGTCAGCCTAGGTCAGGTAAAGTTTTTCTTATTAAACAAGAAACTAAATTAGAATTCAAGAATTATCAAAAAGAGTCCGATACCTTGGACTTCATTTTCCACCTTCACCTAAAGAATGGAGGAAAGTAATTAATTCAAGTAGAAGACATGATTCTGATTAGTGATCCTATTCCAACAAGTACTTGGCATACACATTATTTGAAGATATTCTCCGTTTTGAATTATTCTGTTCTTAGAAAGCTCGGCGAAGCGTTTGTTAAAATTGTCCCTAGATTTCTAAGTCAGCGCTTTGTTCTGCCTATATCGTGTTGTGAAGTTATGAATGCTTTAAAACATCTCAAATTGAAATCAATTGATACTGATAGTATGTCTAAAAAGCATCTAACTCCCCAATGTGCTGAATTTGTGTCACATCTTGCGCTTTTGTTTCAAATGTTCTTAGCGTTTTCTGTTGTCCCTGAAGGCTTTGCGTATGGCAGCGTGACTCCAATTTTAAACACAGGCAAACCGCCAACAGATTGCTCTTCTTACTGTCCAATTTCTATTTCTTGCAATATTAGCAAGTTCTTCGAGTATATTCTTTTACCTAGTCTAACTCAAAAATTTTTTTTTCTTTGGTGAAAATCAACTTGGTTTCAGATCTGGTGTTGGATGCCAACATGCTCATCGTGTCCTTTATTCTATTATACTTTCTAATTCTTATAAGGATAAAGGCATATAACTCTGTACACTTGATCTTTCAAAGGCTTTCGATTCTATTGTTCATAACCAGCTTTGCTTTTCTCTTGCTTCTTCTGCTGTTAGTTTTTCGGTTATTTACCTTCTTCGGTGTTGTTATTCTAATTCTTACCTGTCCGTCTGAAATCTTCTCCAAAAGCAACTATTAAAGTGCTACGAAACGTAAGGCAGGGAGGTGTTTTATCACCAACTCTTTTCTAAATTTATATTTCTATTATTCTGGAAAAAATCTCAGACACTTATTTTTCTGGTTCTGATATTACTTAAATTGCCTTTGCTGATGGACTTTTGTTGATTAGTCGTACTGAATCTGCTCCTTCTGTGAAGGTTTCTTTATTTTCTCAGTCTTTCCTAAATTTTGATCTATCCCTGATTCTTGACAAGTGTGACTTTTTATCTTATAATCTGTCTTCGTCTACTCTTCTGGTATGTAATGAATTTTCTCTACTTTCTGTCTCTTCCTTTCGGTTGCTTGGTATTACTGTTTCTAATTCTCTAGCTCTTTTCCGTAAACAGATTTTTGCTTATGCAGAAAGAAAAATTCTGATCAGTTATTCAAAAATTCTAGCTAGCCATAGAAAATACAACAGAAGAGCTTTTGGGGCGCTTTATTATTGACTTTTTCTGATCACTCTGTACTTTTATTTTTCGGGTTTTCATCTGTTCTTAAGCTAAAGGACTTGAAAAAAGATTAAAGTAACATATTTCAAATTTTGAAAA
The DNA here is from genome assembly GCA_027921565.1 of Artemia sinica. Classification (NCBI taxonomy): domain Eukaryota; kingdom Metazoa; phylum Arthropoda; class Branchiopoda; order Anostraca; family Artemiidae; genus Artemia; species Artemia sinica. Next base: position 413,405 of record JAPEVW010000120.1, on the reverse strand, counting down.
TGTCTTATTTCTCTGCCGCCATGGACTAGAAATCGGTATCTAGTTAAAAATTTCTATGTTATGGATGTAACTCAAAAGCTCCGTGACATACACAAAAAGATTTTGCAGATGCATTTTGTAATATTGGCCCTGAACTTGGTCTTTTACAGTTTTTTCTTAGTAGAAATTAATTGCTAGTGTTTGTTGTTGTTCTTTTTTTCATTTTTTTATTGCTATGTTTATACTCCACTTGTACTACTTTTTCTCCTGTAGTTTTGGGTAATAAATGACTGAATTGAACTAAATAATCGTATTGATATGTATACTAAAAGTGGATTATGTATTTTCTATCATAAATCTTTGGATGTTTTACAAGGGCATTTGCACCGAAATACAGTGGGACACTGAAAAGACGTTTGTGGTGATTTCAAACAACACATTGTCCCTTGCTTCAGGGTTTTTAAACTCTCTATTCGATTTTCGAAGCTCAGAACCTCAACATCAATTGAAGGGTGAGGATTAAGTAAAACTAAGAATATTGTCCTGAACATGACAAACTGACAAATTCATCGAGTGTAAACGAGAGCAGTACTTCACTTACCGGAATCACTTGAGTTTGGCTAATGCTACTTGTTGCAGATGGACAGGATGTTGTAGAAATTCAATGCTTGACAAAGACACTGATTTTTTGGGTATTCTTGGAAAAATGAAGTTTTACTTGCCATATATTTTAACATAAGATTTTTATCCTATCTTAACACTTTCAATTTGATACCAACCCATTACTTTTTAAAGTAGATTAATGTTGTTCATATTACTTTCACCGAATAGAAATAATCAGAATCATCATAATTTCCTCCATATTCTTTTCAAAATCCAGTGGTACATATGACAAAATCAGAGACAACATTTGGAAGAACTATTTTCTTTTAATGAATATGTGCCGCCGCATAAACTCATGAAGAATGAATGTAAATTTAGATTGTTCTCCATTTAGATTGGGTTTAATTGATCTAGTTTCTACTTACTTGTTACATTTTTTCCACGAATTTTTCTCGGAAAAATAGATTGGTGAAGGCTTAAAAAGTGCTTCTGATGGGTGTGGCATACGGCTTGCACAAGCATGTACCCCATAGGCTTTCCGATGAACATTTTTCAGGTCCGTGTAAAAACGGCCGTCTGCTTCAATGAGTACACCTGTCCAGTTTAAAAACCTTTCCATGTGTAATGTTGTGGAAAAGGTAACTCCATCCAAAGCACCACATTCTAGGAAGTGCCTTTGGCCTCTCTAATATAATATGAATATTAAAAGCTTTGGCACATTACTTATATACCAATGTTGCTTTGATCTGAATCTTTAATTAGGCTTGGTAACAATACTTAATTCTAATGCATATGATTCAACGGAAAGGTAGAAGTAAACAAAATTCAAAGGACACTCAAAGGAGATCTCAATATAAATTATCAGACTCTAATTAATGATTGAAGAGACAAACAGAACATCTTTAGAAATCTCACTTTCTTTTAAAAACTTTTATTTAGACGTTAATTTACTTTTTTTTAAATGAATTTGAAATCCTTTGTTTTCATGTAATCTTGATTAGCCCAGTTTGTTTTTACGGTTTAACAGAAGCGAAATACATGCGATTAAATCAAATACTAATTTAAGTAAACCAGAAACGACAATGGCCTTTTAAAAAGGTTTTAGGGATTGGTCACCCAACTCTTATTTTTGGTTGCTCTTACTCGCAAGTATGACAAATAAAAAATATTTACCAATAAAAATATTAAAAAAAGGATGTAATATTTTAAAACAAAACGATTGACAAATAACCAAAGCACACTATAAATAATAAGATTTGCCGAATATTTGAGCTACACTTCCGAAAATCCTTATCAACGAAAAAAAAATACTAATCAAATTAAACTAAATCTGACAAAACATACAAGGAAAAAAAAACAGAACAAAAGCGATAAGCACACTCACATTATTTATAACGTTTAATACCATAATATTCACCATACAATATTGAAAGAAAAAACATAAATGTGACAAATTAGGTTGTCTTTCTTCCATATTATAATGCAATAAAAACAACAGCATTAATGCAGTTGAGGTTTGGTTGGAAAGGATATCCAGGAAAATGAAATAGCATATTCATTTGAAAAAATTGACATATGCCCTAGGTTCAGTCAGTTATAATGAAATAATAGGAGACCAGGTTGCTTATTTAAAAATTGTTACTTGTAGCCTATTTTGAATTTTAAATTTTACATTAAAATGATTTTAAAAAAATCTAAGGTTATGAATGAACGTAGGCCAAGAACACTTATGTACTATAAAATATTCATTTTTGCTATTTGCTAATCTAGAAACAGCAGGTTGACTCTTTCCTGACTTAATTTTACCCTGTCCTTTGATTGTAGGTTTGGCACTTTTTTTTTCGGGCTTGTTATGTAAAAGGTTAATGTTTAAGGTATTAGATATTTTTACCTGTCTTTTAAGTAAGTTTTGGTACATAAATTTATAATCTTCTTCATCTCTATTAATTAAAATGCCTTGATTGATTTTGTTTTTTGAAATTTTTAAAAGTCTAAAAATAATTATTAATTATTTTTGTTCGCTCAAATCGTGTACTACACTAAGAAAGGTGAAAAATGCTCAGGACTAATGACTTAAAGTATCTTATATTTTAAAAACAATTCATCGCATTTTCTTGCTGTTGTGACTTATTTCTAAGATTCTGGTGGGTTCTCCCGCATAAAATTTTCCGTGAGAACAAAATATTTTGTATACTCCGTTTTGTACATTTTTTTGGAATTGTCTGTTTTCCACTGTTATATACTGGGATTATTACAAATTGCAATTTAAAAGGAGTTTATCTTATATAATTTTCTCGTTTTTGCTTTTTTCCGTGTCTTTATATATTTTGTTTAAATTTAACTTAGTTTTTTTTGTTACTTTTTTTCGTTGACAAAGGCTTCCAGATATGAAGCCGAAAAAAGTAGAATTATATTATTTTTTATATTATACCCTGTTTTCAATATTTTATGTTTCTGATTTTGTGCCTGCAATCATTTAATATTTTAATTATTTGACACTGAAAAAAGAGCAATTCGTCCGAAACACATATCGCTAGTACTAAACTAAAAGTATCGCTCTCATCCTTAGAGTAGACTTGTAATTTTTTTAAGCCTCTACTGTGAACTTTCCTTACAGATTCTCTCTATTAACCAATTACAATATTTGCTTATGCTCCATTACCTCATAATTCTATCACTAAACTAATATTAATTCTTACAAATATATTCACAAACATTGGTCCGAAGCCTTCTTTCATTTTCTTAATAATCTCGTGATTTCTTCAGATATAGTTTTCAATATCACACAATCTTAATAGTAATAATAATAATAGCAATAGTAATGCTTTTTTTCTCATAGGATGTAATACAGAATCACTATACTTTTTTTTAATTAGTTTCACCATTCCTCTTCTTTACTCTCTGAATAACTTCGCCCAGGTATTTTTGCTGAGACATTGTACATCGGGACAACTTTCTTTTATTATCTCTTCCCTCTATTTTTGACCAGAGATCCTCTGTATCACCTATATTAAACATATGCTACAATTCCTTTTGTTCTTGTGTAAGCTTTCTTATTTTTTCTTCTTAATAAGCCACTATGTTATCTTCGTTTTCTTTAATGTTAAATTCTTCTTATCAATCTATTAAGTTATCTTTTTTTCCTTAAACTTTAACAGAATTCAGGGAAACTTAATTTTTTTCGTGGAACTTGGTGAGTGCTAATTTTTTGCTCTCGAAACTTGTTGTATGTTGAATACTATCTTCATGAAACTTGTATATTGATTTTTCTGGTTGTGAAGCTGATATTATTCATGGAAAATGTTGCCTATTGATTTTTGTTCGTGGAACTTGTTGCGTGCTGATTTTGTCTTCGTAAAAGTTGTCACATGATGTTTTTTCTCTTCGTGAAACATTTACATTGATTTTTATACAAATGAAACTGATTTTCCTTATGGAACTTGTTGCTTGTTCATTATTGTTCTTGGAACCTGTTGCGTGCTGATTTATTTTCGTGAAAATTGTTGTATCTGGATTTTCTCTCTTTGTCAAACTTGTACGGTGATTTCTCTCCTCATAAAACTGATTTTGTTCAGGAAGATTGTTGCGTGCTGGTTTTTGTTCTGAGAAAATTATTGCATGCTGACTTTTTTTTCCTTAAATTTGTTGCAAGTTGATTTTTTTTTTTTCTTCGTGAATTATTTGCATCGATTTTTCTCCTGTTGAAACTGAATTTTTTTTCATGGAAAATCTTGCCTACTGATTTTTGTTCAGGTTAGTTTATTGTGTGCTGATTTTTTTTTTTGTTCGTGAAACTTTGTGTGTGAATTAATAAATTGATTTCTTATCACTATACTTGTTGTGTGTTTTATTTTTAATGTTGGAACTTGGTTTAGTGCTGATTTTTGTGTATGAAACTTGTTTTATGTTGATTTATCTCTTCGTGATACTTTTACATTGATTTTTCTCCTCGTGAAATTAATTATGTTCATGGATTTTGCTGCGTGCTGATTTTTTGTCAATGGAACATCTTGAATAATGATTTTGTTCTTTATGAAACTTGTACATGATTTTTCTCCTTGTGAAACTGTTATTGACGCGTCATCTAACACTAGGTTAGATGATGTGTCGACTAACGTAACATAAACTAACTATCCTGTGTAGGTTAGGTTAGTTTAACCTAAACTACTAGTATATGATGATAAAATAAATTTCACGAAAAAAAAATCAGCACGCATAAGTTCCACGGACAAAACTAAGAAATAGCAAAATCCATCATCATTATTAGTTTCACAAAGAGAAAAATGAATATACGAGTTTCAAAAAGAGATAAAACAACATTCAAAAAGTTTTACGAACAAAAATCAGCACTCAACCAGTTCCACCATCAAAAATCAGCACACAACAATTTCCAGGAACAAAATCAGTTTCACGAGGAGAAAAATAAATTTACATTTTTCAAAAAGAGAAAAAGGAACATGCAGTAAATTTCCATGAACAAAAACAAGCATGCAATAACTTCCATGAACAAAATAAAATTCATGAGGATAAAAATAAATTATAATTTTTACAGAGAGATAAATCAAAATGCAGGGGAGTTTTGCAAACAAAAATCAGCACGCAGCGTGTTTCTTAAGCAAAATAAGTTTCATGCGGATAAAAATAAATTTAAGAGTTTAACGATGATAAAAATTAACGTGTAAAATTTTTACGACAAGAATCAGCTCGCAACAAGTTCCACGAACAAAAAATCAGCACGCAACAAGTTCCATAGACAAAATCAGTTTCACGACGAGAAAAATCAATGAACATGTTTCAAGAAGAGAAAAATTGACATGTAACAAGGTTGAAATAGATGCTTTGGGACCCCTGGTCAAATTAGTTGCTAAGGTTCTCCTGTGGCTAGGAGCCCCGTTTGAATTGCTCCATAGAGTCCTGGATGAAATGGATGCTTGGATGCTTGCCCCCCCCCCCCCGATGTCATTTGTTGCTAGGGTCCTCCAAAGGTTATATTAGGGGTTTCCGTTGGAATTGTTCACCTGGGAAACGGTGGAATGGGTTGGTAGGGTCTTCTGGTGCATATTTTAGGTTAGGGGCCCCCTGATGAAATTTGATGCTAGGGATCCCGTTGGAATTTCTCGCTAGGTTCCGGGTTGAATTTGATGCTTGGGAGCCTCCAACTAGTGGACCCTTGGAGGTTTCTTCAGGAGGTGTTAAAAAAAAATTTCGGTGAAGGGGCGACTGAAATCAAAAATGCACGCAAATAAAGAGTGCAATTTCGATAAAAGCTCTTAATAGGGTTTAAATTTACCTCTAACGAGACTATGTGAAATATTAAGAGAAATTATTATTCATAGGTTCGCTTGTCAACGGGAGGTGAATAGTCTTGCCCAAAAGAAACGCCATATTTTTGTTTAAAAGCCCTTAATATGGCTTAAATACGGCTCAAATAACAACCCTTCCCCTCTGGAATTTTTTTTAGGAGCCCTACCATTCTTTAATTCACGCATGTTTCTGTATAAGTTTTTATCCTTTATAAGCCTTTTCATGTTTTTTTCTTTTGTCGTGTTTTTGACTGTTTTTACTGTGATTTCATGATTTTATAGTATTTTTGTATTTTATAGAAGTTTTCCTGTTTTTTTTTTCATTTACTTAATTTTATGCGCTTGTCATGTGATTTCATGCTTTTATAGCGTTTTATATAAACAAATTTTGTATTTACAAGGGTCTGTGTCTTTTTAAATTCTTTGTTCAAGGGTGAAATCTTTAATATGCCCTTACTAGGGGGGAAGGATTCCCTGAAGGTTTTTAAATGAAGAGAAGGTTTTTATATGGAAATCTTAGAGTAAAACCAAAGAAAATTTTGATTTAGTAGTTTTACGAGGAGAAAAATCAATGAACAAGTTTAACGAACAGAAAAAAAATCAGGATGCAACAATTTCCACAAACAAAAATTAACAAACAACAAGTTACATGAACAAAATTATTTTCACACGCAAAAAATAAAATCAATGTACAAGTTTCATGAAGAGAAAAAAAAAACACATGCAAAAAGTTTCACAAAAAAATTTAGAACGCAACAAATTCCATGAACAAAAATCATCACCCAACAAAGTTCTTGAATACAATCAGTTCCATGTGGATAAGAAATTAATTTAAAAGTTTCATGAAGAGAAAAATCAACATGCAACAACTTTCTCGAACAAAAAATCAGTATGCAACAAGTCCCACAAATAAAAATCAGCAGGCAATATTTTCTAGAATAAATACAGATTCGCGAAGAGAAAAAAAAAATCAATGTACATGTTTCATGATGAGAATCATCAAAATATAAAAAGTTTCATGAACAAAAATCAGCAAGCAACAATATCCACGAACAAAAATTGGCACGAAACAAGTTCCTGGAACAGAATCAGTTTTCACGAGCAGAAAAATCAATGGACAAGTATAAACTTTCTATAAATTTTTCTATTCGATAAAGAATAGAAAAATCATTATACAGTAAGTTTTTACCAACAAAAAATCCGCACACATTAGTTAAACATTTTCCTTGAACAAAATCAGCACCCAAAAAGGCCATTAGCAAAATCAATTTCCCAAGGTCAGAAATTAATGTACAAGTGTCACGAAAATAAAAATCAACATGCAACAAGTTTCACGAACAGGAGTTAGCACACAGTAAGTTCCTTGAACAAAATAAGTTTCACGAGAAGAAAAGATTGATGTACACGTTTTGGAAAGAGAAAAACCAATATGGGAGAAGTTTAAAGAACAAAAAATCAGCACACAACAATTTCCTGAAACAAAATCAGTTTCACGAGGAGAAAAAAAATAAATTTCCATTTTCACGAAGAGAAAAGGGAACATGCGACAAGTTCCAAGAACCAAAAACAAGCATGCAATAAATTTCATGAACGAAATCATTTCACAAGGATAAAAATAAATGTACAATTTTTACGAAGAGAAAAATCAAAATCCAGGAAGTTTTACAAACAAAAAACAGCATGCTGCGCGTTCGTGAGCAAAATAAGTTTCATGTGGACAAAAATAAATGTAAAAAGTCTTACGAAGATAAAAAATTAACATGTAGAATTTTTACGACGAAAAATGAGCTCGCAACAAATTCCACGAACAAAAAATCAGCACGCAACAAGTTCCATGAACAAAATCAGTTTCACGAGGAGAAAATTCAATGAGCAAGCTTCAAGAAGAGAAAAATCGACATTTAACAAGTTTCACGAACAAAAATCAGGATGCAACAAGTTTCACGAACACAAATCCACACACAACAAGTTCCATAGACAAAATCATTTTCACAAGCAAACAAATAAAATCAATGTACTTGTTTCACGAAGAGAAAAAAAAAATGTAAAAACTTTTTTTTTCACGAACAAACAAAATTAGCATGCAACAAGTTCCATGAACAAAAATAAGCACGCAACAAGGTTCTTGAACAAAATCAGTTTCATGTGGATAAAAAATCAATTTAATAGTTTTTGGAAGAGAAAATCAGCATGCAACAAGTTCCACAAATTAAAATCAGTATGCCAAATTTTTCTAGAATAAAATAAGTTTTACAACGAGAAAACAAATCAATGTACATGTTTCATGATGAAAAATATCAACATGTAAAAAGTTTCACAAAAAAAAATCAGCATTCAACATGTTCCACGAACAAAAATAAGCACGCAACAAGTTCCATGAACAAATTCAGTTTCACGAGCAGAAAAATAAATGTACAAGTTTATCGAAGAGAAAAATTAACAATCAGTAAGTTTTACCAACAAAAATCAGCATACAACATGATTTCCTTAAGCCAAACCAGCACAATACAAGTCCATTAGCAAAATCAGTTTCCCAAGGTGGAACATCTATGTTTCACGAAGTTTAACGAAGAGACAAATCCACATGGAACAAATTTCACGAACAAGAGTCAGCAAAAAATAAGTTCCATGAACAAAATACGTTTCACGAGGAGAAAAAAATAATGTACCCTGTTTCGGGAAGAGAAAAATCAACATACGAGAAATTTCACAAACAACAAATCAGCACGCAACAAGTTCCATGAGCAAAATCAGTTTCATGTGGATAAAAATCAATGTATAAGTTTCACGAAGAGATGAATCAATGTATCAGATTCATGGAGAGAAAAATAAAAATGTAAAAAGTTCCACAAACAAAAAACTAAAATCAGGACACAACAAGTTCCATAAAGAATATCAGTTTCACAAGTAGAAAAATCAATGTACAAGTTTCACGATGAGAAAAGTCTAAATTTTTAACAAGTTTCACGAAAAAAGATTTCACCAGCATTCACAAGCTCCACGAGCAACAATCAGCACAAAACAATATCCAAGATCAAAACCAGTTTTAAGAGGAGACAGATCAATGTAAAAGTTTCATGAAGAGAAAAATCAATCTGCAAGAAGATTCACGAAAAAATAAGCACGCAACCAGTTCCATGAATAAAAAAAAGCAAGCAACAAGTATATGAAAAAAATGAGTTTCACGATGAGAAAAATCAATGTGCAATTTTTACGAAGAGAAAAATCAATGTGTTTGTCGTGAAAAAAAAATCAACCTGTAGCAAGTGTCACGAACTAAAATCAACATGTAGCAAATTCCACAAAATAAAATCAGCAAGCAACGAGTTTAATTAAGAAAATCAAGCTTAAAGTTGAGGTGGGAGGTGATAAAAGTTTTTTTCAGCTTTTGGGTGAGTGAAATCTAACATTGGGTCAAATAAATGAGGGATTTTCATTAAGACGCCTAGGTTTAAATTTATGTCTGATATTGACCCTCTTCCTCTAGAGTTGGTTCTTAGGGGGTCCCCTTCTGGGATTCCTCACATGGTTCCCATTCGAATTGGTTTCTAAGGGGCCCTGATTGAATTAGATGTTAGGGGGGCCATGTTGAATTTTGTTGCTAGGGTCCTACGGTGGTTTGGTTAGGGGACCCTGTTGAAATTGCTCTCTACGGAGCCTAGTTGAATGGGTTGCTAGGGTCCTCTGGTGGTTAGATTAGGGCCACAGTTGGAATTGATCACAAGGGCCCCGGTTGAATTGGATGCTTTGCTCTCGGTTGATTTGCTTGCTACGATCCTCCCGGTTGTTAGGTTAAGGCCATCCGTTGGAATTCATCACTAAGGTTCCAGTGGAATTGGTTGCTAAGGTATTCTGGTGGTTAGGTTAGAGGGCCTTATTGGAATTGCTCTCTAGGAGACCCGTTTGAATTGGTTGCTATGGTCCTCTTGTGGCTAGGTTAGGGGGGGGCCGTTGAAACTGATCTTTAGGAGGCCCTGTTGAATTTGTTGCTAAGGTCCTCTGGTGGTTAGGTTAAGACCCACCGTTGGAATTTCTCACTAGGGCTGTCGTTAAATTGGAGGCTTGGGTCCCAATCGATTTGTTTGCTAGGATTCTCCGGTGGTTAGGTTAGGGCCATCCATCTGAATTGCTTGCAAGGGTCCCTGTTGTACTGGATGCTCGAGTTCCCGTTTAATTGGTTTTCTAGGGTCCTCTATTGGTTAAGTTAGGGCCCCTCGTTGGAATTTCTCGCTAGGGTCCTGTTTGAAGGATCCTCTTGGAATCGTTTGGACCCCCCGGTCAGATTGGTTGCTAAGGTTCTCCTGTGGCTAGGGGCCCCGTTTGAGTTGCTCCATAGAGTTCTGAATGAATTGGATGCTTGCCCTCCCCCCAGGTCATTTGTAGCTAGGGTCCTCCAATGGTTAGATTAGGAGGGCTCCCGTAAGAATTGTTTGGCTGGAAAACGGTGGAATCTGTTGGTAGGGTAACCTGTGGCTTATTTTAGGTTAGGGGGCCCCCTGGTGAAATTTGATAGAAGGGTTCCCATTGGAATTGTTCGTTAGGTTCTTGGTTGAATTTGATGCTTGGGGTTAGTGGACCCTTGGAGGTTTTTTTGGGAGGTGTAAAATCAATTTTTTCGGTGGAGGAGTGACTGAAAATGAACATGCACTAAAAAAACAATGCACTTTCGTTAAAAGCTCTTAATAGGGTTTAAATCCTCTAACGAGACTATGTGAAATATTAAGTGAAAATATTATTCAAACGTTCGCTTGTCAACGGGGGGGGGGTGAATAGTCTTGTCCAATGAAACGCCGTATTTTGATTAAACGCTCTTAATACGGCTTAGATTTACCTCTAATAGCAACCCTCCCCATCTGGAGTTGTCTTTTACGAGCCCTATCTGTCTTTAATTCACGTATGGTTTTGTATATGTTTTATCCTTTTGAAGCATTTTCATGTTTTTTTTTGTCGTGTTTTTGTCTGTTTTCACTGTGATTTCATGATTTTATAAATTTTTTTTATATGTTATAGATGTCATCATATTTTTTTTCATTTGCTGAGTTTTAAGTGCTTGTCATGTGATTTCATGCTTTTATAGCGGTTTTATCAACAAATTTTGTATTTGCAATTGTCTATGTCTTTTTAAATTCTTTGTTCCAGGGTGAATCTTTAATATGCACTTACTTAGGGGAGGGCTCCCTGAATGTTTTTAAAAGAAAATAAGGTTTTTAAATTGAAATCTTAGAGTAAAACCCAAGAAAATTTTGATTTAGTAGTTTCACGAGGAGAAAAATCAATGATTTAACAAGTTTCACGAACAAAAAATAAATCAGGATTCAACAAGTTCCACGAAAAAAAATTAACACACAACAAGTTCCATAAACAGAGTTATTTTCACGAGCAAAAAAATTAAATCAATGTGCATGTTTCATAAAGAGAAAAAAAACCACATGCAGAAAGTTTCATGAACAAAAAAATTAGCACGCCACAAGTTCCATGAACAAAAGTCATCACGCAACAAGGTTTTTTGAACAAAATTAGTTTTATGTGGATAAAAAGTCAATTTAAAAGTTTCATGAAGAGAAAAATCAACATGCAACAACTTTCACGAATAAAAATCAGCAGGCAATATTTTCCTAGAATAAAATGAGATTCACGACGAAAAAAAAATCAATGTACATGTTTTATGATGAGAAATATCAACATGTAAAAATTTTCATGAACAAAAATCACGTTGCAACAATATCCACGAACAAAAATCGGCACGAAACAAGTTCCTGGAGCAGATTCAGTTTCACCAGCAGAAAAATCAAAGTACAAGTTTATCGAATAGAAAAATAAACATACAATAAGTTTTACAAAAAAAAATCAACACACAACTTGTTCCTTGAACAAAATCAGCACACAACAAGTCCATTAGCAAAATCAGTTTCCTGAGGTGAAAAAATTAATGTAAAGTTTTAAGAAGAGAAATATCTACATGCAACAAGTTTCACAAACAAGAGTCCGCAGACAATAAGCAACTTGAAAAAAAATAAGTTTCACGAGAAGAAAAGATTGATGTACATGTTTTGGGAAGAGAAAAATCAATATGCGAGAAATTTCAAGAACAAATATCAGCAGACAACAATTTCCACGAATAAAAAACAGCAAGCAAGAAGTTTTATGAAAAAATAAGTTTCACGATGAGAAAAATCAATGTGCAATTTTTGCGAAGAGAAAAATCAACGTATAAGTTTCGCGAAAAAAAAATCAACCTGTAACAAGTTTCACGAACTAAAATCAGCATTTAGCAAATTCCACAAAATAAAATCAGCAAGCAACAAGTTTCATTAAGAAATCAAGCTTAAAGTTAAGCTGGGTGGTGATAAAAGTTTTTTTCAGCTGTTGGGTGAGTGAAATCTAACACTTGGTCAAAGAAATGAGGGATTTTTATTAAGACGCCTCATTAATAACTACAAGTAAGGTTTAAATTTATGTCTGATATTGACCCTCTTCCTCTAGAATTGGTTCCTAGGGGGTCCCCTGCTGGGATTCTTCACATGGTTCCCATTGGAATTGGTTTCTAAGGGGCTCTGATTGAATTTGATGTTAGGGGGCCCCTGTTGAATTGGTTGCTAGGGTCCTACGGTGGTTTGGTTAGGGACCTTTTAAAATTGCTCTCTACGGGGTTTAGTTGAATTGGTTGCTAAGGTCCTCCGGTGGTTAGATTAGGGCCACAGTTGGAATTGATCACTAGGGCCAGGTATGAATTGGATGCTTGGCTCTCGGTTGATTTTCCTTGCTAGGATCCTCCGGTTTTTAGGCTAGGGCCATCTATTGGAATTCATCGCTAGGGTCCCGGTTGAATTGGTTGCTAAGGTATTCTGGTGGTTAGGTTAGAGGGCCTCATTGGAATGGCTCTCTAGAACACCCGGTTGAATGGGTTGCTAGGGTCCCTCGGTGGTTAGGTTAGGGGGACCCGTTGAAACAGCTCTTTAGGAGGCTCTGTTGAATTTGTTGCTAGGGTCTTCTGGTGGTTAGGTTAAGGCCCACCGTTTGAATTTCTCACTAGGGCTGTCATTACATTGGAGGCTTGGGTTCCGATTGATTTGTTTGCTAGGGTCCTCCTGTGGTTAGGTTAGGGCCATCCATTGGAATTGGTGGCAAGGGACCCTGTTGTAATGGATGCACGGGTTCCCGTTTAATTGGTTGCTAGGGTCCTCTAGTGTTTAAGTTAGGGCCCCTCGATGAAATTCCTCGCTAGGGTCCTGTTTGAAATAGATTCTTTGGGATCCCCGGTTGGATTGATTGCTAAGGTTCTCCTTTGGCAAGGGGCCCCGTTTGAGTTGCTCCATAGAGTCCTTGATGAATTGGATGCTTGCCCCCCCCAAGGTCATTTGTAGCTAGGGTCCTCCAATGGTTAGATTAGGAGGGCTTCCGCTGGAATTTTTGGCTGGGGCCCCAGGTGAAATTTGATATAAGGGATCCCATTGGAATTGTTCGTTTTGTTCTTGGTTGAATTTGATGTTTGGGGTTAGTGGACCCTTGAAGGTTTGAATAGGAGGTGTAAAATCAATTTTGTCGGTGGAGGGGTGACTGAAAATGAACATGCACTCAAATAAACAATGCACTTCGTTTAAAAGCTATTAATTGGATTTAAATTTACCTCTAACGAGACTATGTGAAATATTAAGTGAAAACATTATTCAAACGTTCGCTTGTCAAACTAGAGGGTGAATAGTCTTGCCCCAAAGAAACGCCGTATTTTGGTTAAATGCCCTTATTACGGCTTAAATTTACCTCTAATAACAACCCTCTCCCTCTGCAGTTGTCTTTTACGAGCCGTATTTTTCTTTAATTCACGCTTGTTTTTGTATATGTTTTATCCTTTATAAGCCTTTTCATGTTTTTTTTTCTTTGTCGTGTTTTTGACTGTTTTTACTGTTATTTCATGATTTTATTGCTTTTTTTATATTTTATAGATGTTTTCATATTTTTTTATTTTCCGATTTTTAAGTGCTTGTCATTTGATTTCATGCTTTTTATAGCGTTCTTATCAACAAATTTTGTATTTGCAATTGTCTATGTGTTTTTAAATTTTTTGTTCCAAGGTGAATCTTTAATATGCCCAGATTAGGGGGGCTTCCGTTGGAATTGCTGGCTTGGAAAATGGTGGAAAGGGTTGGTAGGGTCCTGTGATTTACTGTGATTTCATGATTTTTTAGTGTTTTTTTTTTATCTTTTATAGATGTTTTCATGTTTTTTTTTTCATTGGCTGAGTTTTAAGTGCTAGTCCTGTGATTTCTTGAATTTACAACGTTTTTTATCAATAAATTTTGTATTTACAATGATTTGTATCTTTTCATATTCTTTGTTCCAGGGTAAATCCTTAATATTCCCATACTTGGGGGGAGGGGCTCCCTGATGGTTTTTACAAGAAAAGAAGGTTTTAAAATAGAAATCTTTGAGTAAAACCCAAGATAATCTTGATTTAGTGTTCCCTTGAAAGTTTTTTTAAAGTGAAATCTTAGGTAATGTAGGTTCTTAGAAGGACCCATGCCGTTACCCATTGATTTTGAATTAAAGCCAAGTAATTTTCAGGCATCAAGATATGGCTAATTGTAAAAAATATATTTTGACGTGTCTTCTAATTTTAGGATAGATGACAGGTCATCTAATCTTACATAACTTAGCCTATCCTGTGTAGTTTAGGTTATCCTAACCTACTAGTATATCATGATAAAATAAATTTCATGAACAAAAATCAGCATCAAGTTGCGTGCATCAAAAGCACGCAACAAGTTCAATGAACAAAGTCAGTTTCACAAGGAAAAAAATCAATGAAAAAGTTTCATGAAGAGCAAAGCCAATTTTTAACAAGTTCAGTAGTCATTCAGTTGCTATCAGGTGAACATCTAAAGCAGATTAAATATATAACGGAAAACTAGGGATTAAACGTTGACGGAATTTTAAATTATATTGTGAAAGTTATTGGAATTTATTCAAACTTGGAATTTCACATGTGCAGAATTCCAGCTGTTAACTTATTGATTGCGAATACGCGTTTGATTGATTAAGCCCTTGCTTGGGGTGCCTAGTGTTTATGACGAGTGGATTTACGATGTTCTAAGTGGCACTTCTGATTTTTTTTTCTATTTGAAATTTGGATTATTTGGAGCAGTTTTTATGAAGAGGGGTGAAAGCCGTGCCCAAATTAACGGTGGCTTAGCAAATTGCACGTAATGGACCATGTGAATAAAAAAAATTGGTCCTTAATGAGGTAAGCAGATAATTAAATTTAATTTTGTTGTCTGGAAATAATCATGGGACGTAAAAGAAAGCAACCTCGTAATATTTTAGATGATACAGAAAACACTCGAAGGGGAGAAGGGGAATATGATCTCAACGTTACTGCTAGTAGCACTGATTCTACAAATAAATTCATGATTTCAGCAGTTGCGGAGAGTCTAAAAACTGTTATCAGTTTGGTAACAGAAAATGGAAAAAAGCTAGATTCTTTAGAAAATAGGATTAAGAGAATTGAAGATAAAGTGGCAAATTTGGAGATATCACATGCGGGATTTGCAAGCCAGCTGACGGAAAATGATGAGCGAGTGAGGCAGCTTGAGCAAGTCAAAGAATCTCTAAAGAATCAATTAAAAGTAATTTCTGATGATTGTATAGCTCAGAGTAAAGAATCAAATAACTTGAGTATGAGATTGGCCAGGCTGGAGTTTGGTAAACTGGAAGAGAATATTATTGTATGGAATGTCTCTCGTGAATCTGAAAAAAATGCGAAGGATATCTTCTTCAAAAGTATTTTTTACGGAAGGACTCGAAATGGCTCCAGTCCCACCATTCAAGGTAACCCAAGTGAGTGAGCAACAGAAATTTATTCGTGTTGAAGTATCTGATAAAAAAAAAGAAAACTGATATTTTGAAAAATGCCAAGAAATTAAAAGGTAAAGCAGTGTCGTCTTTCCGTGATATTTACCTCAGTGATGATGTCCCAGCTGAAGTTCGCAAAGCAAGAAAATAATTTGATGATTAAAAGGGTGAAATTACGCAAATTAGGAATAGACGCTTGGATCTCGAAGACTTTTCCGCCTGTGTTACTTTTCAATCGCCCCAACGGAACACGTGCTAAATACTCACCAGACGATTTGATTCCTGAACTTGATTATGCACCGAATAATCAATCATTTCGTAACCAACATAGCGGCAATTAGTGAAGCTTACGAGGAAAAATAATTGTTCGAATTCATGTTCCCATTGATTAAGAAGTAGCTGGTGATTAATTAGTGATAAAAAGAAATCTTGGCGGGAAATTGAAGGAGTTCATGGTTGATGGTTCATATAGCTCATAGTTGATTGTTTGTAGCGTAGAAGAAACGTAAATATGAGAAGGCACCCAATATGCAAGGTGTACCCTTTTGAGTCATTTTTTTTTTGAATATTTCTTTCTTCTTTTTCTGCTGTTGTTATTTTTTTATGTCATTATTATTATTTGTGTTATTATTGTTATTGGGCAGCATGTAATAAATTTATATATTTAGAATGTATTGAATTGTGTCCCATGTGGAGTCGTACTCAAATTTGTCTATTTGGCTTTGATGTTGGATGAAAGATTGGAGTCTCCTCCAGGACAAATTAACTTATTGGGGCTGGAAAATAAAAAGGTAAATTTTGAAAGTAGGTATAATGAAATTTTCGATGGAAGTGGTGGGCTTGGTGGTTATTATAGGTTGGAGTTTGAAGATTCTAAATATTTATTCGTAAACCAAATGCAGATGGCATGTAGTAATGTTTCGGATAGATTTAACGTGTTCCATTTGAATTGCCAAGGATTTAATTCAAGTTTAGATTTATAAATGAAATTTCCAGTTTATCTCTCTTTCAGGTAATTGGACTGACTGAAACTTGGTTAAATGATTATAATTCGGAACTTTTACATATTTCAGGTTATAATCTTTACACGAAAAATCGTCAACTTCGCCGACACGGGGGACTGGCAGCGTATATACGTTTTGACATACCGGCAAGTGTCCGAAAGGATATTTTAATATATAAAGAAATGGTTTTTGAGTCTTTTATAGAAATGGTTTTAGCTGTCTGGACGTTGTGGTTATGTTCTGATTGTATATAGGCCACCGTCAAGATCTCTTACTGAGTTTTATGAATTACTTGAAGAACAATTGGAAAAGATCCCACATCGAAGTCCTATTTTTATAATAGAGATTTTAACATTGATCTATTGGATAATGGATCAAATACAGACCGATTTTAAACTTGATGATTTCATATAATTATATCCCTGCTATTAATATTAGTACTCGTGTTACGAGGACGTCATCGAAATGTCTGGATAATATATTTTCAAATTATATGTCGGGTGGTCCAAGTGTTCTTATAAGTGATACTTCTGATCATTCTGGTTTATTTGCAAGTTACTCGGTATGCGTTGATAATAAAAACTCCACAAAGAAGAGCATTCTCAAGCTGAGGATGTTACTCGATAAAGATGCACTTCTGAAATGTAGAAATGAGCTAGCCAATAAGGATTGGAACACAGAATTTTCAGTCTCTGGGGATATTAACTCTAAGTTTAGAGTCTTTTACCAAATAATTAAGCAATCTCTGGAAAAATGCTCTAAGAATATTAAAAACAATAGAAGAAAACCTTCAAAGAAGCCTTGGATTATTCCGAGTTTATTGAGATCGATAAATAAGAAGAATAATTTGTATGAGAGAAAAAGGTACGTCATCCCTGCGATACTAATGAGCGAATTTATAAGAGTTATCGTAATGCCCTAAACAGACTCCCGCGAAGAGCTAAACAAGATTATTATAAAATAGAATTTGAAAAAGCATCTGGAAATCCATCGAAAACATGGAATGTGATAAGAAGCACTTTAGGACAATCATCTGGAGGAATCCCTCAGGAAATATTCCGTAAAGATGGAACCAGTCTTACAAATCCAGAGGAAATTTGTGAAGAATTTGCTAACCATTTTTCGACAGTTGGAGGGAGAGTGAAAGAGTCAATTATAAGCAAACCAGGTGACCAGGCTTTTCAAAATTACCTTCATAAGCAGATGGAAATCTCTTTAAATCTACTCCAGGGTTCAAGAATATGAAGTTTGAAACATTGTTTATGGTATGAAAGGTACCACTTCTGGTTCTGATATTGTTTCAATTAGAGTAATAAAAATATTTTGGGATGTGATTGCTCAAACTTTTGTTTCATTAATTAATCAGTGTCTAAAAGAGGGAGTGTTTCCGAGTTGTTTTAAATCAGCGAAAGTAATAACGATACATACAGGAGGGAATACTGGTGATGTCGAAAATTATAGATCAATTTCGATTTTATCGCATTATGTCTAGAATACTAGAAAAATGCTTTTGGGTCAGAATTTATCAGTATCTGGAAGACCAGAGAATATTTACTCCTACACAATTTGGATTCCGTCACGATTGCACTACTGAGCAAGCAAACATATATATTTGACTAGCATTATTAATATGGCGTTGGATAATGGATATAAAGTGGCAACTATATTTTTAGATATTGTAAAGGCTTTTGATACGGTCAGTCACGATACTCTGTTAATGAAGTGGGAAATTTATGGGATTAGGGGTCCAGCTCTTTGGTTTTTACGTTCTTTTTTGTCTTGTAGAAAACAATATATTCAAATTGGTAATATGGGTTTTCATGAAAATTGTATTGAGTATGGAGTTTCCACAGGGTTCGGTACTTGGAACCTTATTATTTTTAATTTTTGTGAATGATGTTCCACAGTCTGTTAGTAAACTGGAAGGAAGAATGAGTGAGATCGTCAAAAAAGGATAGCGCGGCTACAGTGCCTTTGTTTGCTGATGATACTTCTTTAGTGGTAATCGCAAAGTCAGAGAGATTGCTCCTAGAGAGTGTACGAGAATCGTTAAAAGAAGTTTGAAGATGCCTGAGAGTGAATGAGCTAAAGGTGAACCCCTCTAAGAGCAATTTTCTTATATTTTTGAGGACATCGAATTATTATCCATGGATACAGCATATAACATATGAAGATGGTATGATTGCTCGTCAAAAGGCAGTAAAGTATCTTGGCATTATTATAGATGAGACTCTCAGTTTCCGATCCCATATTGAAACTTTATCCCGGATTCTATCGCGTAATTTGGGGATGATTCGTAAACTTAAATATATGTTTCCAACTAGTATACTTAGGCTTCTCTATTTTTCGTTAATCCATCCCTATATCTTGTATTGTTCTTCTGTATACATGGGTACATTTTCTTCAATTGTTAGTCCTGTGCGAACTATTTAAAACAAGTCTATTAGAGTATTATCAGGAAAATCAGAAATAGAATCAGTTCGAGAAGTCTATAGGGATTTTAGGATATTGCCAGCGGTGGGTCTTCATCATTTTTATACATTAGTGTTTATGTATAGATACAACATGAAGCAGCTGCCGGAGCGTTTTAACGGTTGGTTTTACAGCCGATGGAATATACATAACCAAAATACTAGGGGTAAAAATGATTATTACACTCCCCCTATAGTGTCTGCCAGGTCCACGTTTTCTTTTGTTATAAAGGGTATAAATTTATGGAATAATTTGGATAATGATACGAAGAAACTAAAAAATTTTAGTGGTTTTAAAGCAAAATTAAAAGAAAAATTATTAAGTAAGTATTAATTCTAGTTTTGTTTTCTTTTGGAGGTGACTTGGTTTGATTTAATTTAAATTAAGTTGTAATTGCTTGTTGGTTTGTGAGTGCGAACCCACAACATGAATATGGTATGTAGTTGCTTTCCCTGTACTATTATTATTATTCTTTATTTTTTTTTCTTTCTTTTCTTTTCTCTCTTTTTGTCTTTCTTTCTTATTATAGTGTATTTGAAAGATGTAACATATATGTATTATTTTTTTTTACTGTTTCACCCCACGTCAACCGTTTGGTTTTAGTGAATCATATTGATTTTTGTCTTTAAACTTTTGTGTTAATTAAATATATCACTATCACTAAAAAAATGTTCAGGCATCAAGATATGGCTAATTGTAGAAAAATACAGTTTGACGTGTCTTCTAATTTTAGGATAGATGACACGTCATCTAATCTTACATAAACTAGCCTATCCTGTGTAGGTTAGATTATCGTAACCTACTAGTATATCATGATAAAATAAATTTCACGAACAAAAATCAGCACGCATCAAGTTCCATGAACAAAGTCAGTTTCACAAGGAAAAAATCAATGAAAAAGTTTCATGAAGAGCAAAGCCAATTTTTAACAAGTTTCACAAATAAAAATCAGCAAGCAACAAGTTCAACTGACAGAAAAATAAGCACGCAGCAAAATCAATGAACATAATAAGTTTCATGAAAAGAAAAATTAATGTACAAGATTCACGAAGAAATGAACATATAACAAATTTCACGAACCAAAAAAAATCAGGATGCAACAAATTCCACGAACAAAAACCAACAAACAACAAGTTCCATGAACAAAATCATTTTCAAGAGGAGGAAAAACAATCAATGTACAAGTTTCACGAAGATAAAATTCAACATGCAACATATTTCACAAACAAAAATCAGCACTCAACAAGTTCCACAATCCAAAATCAGCACTCAAAAAGTTCCACAATGAAAAATCAGTACCAAACAAGTTCCATGACCAAAATCAGTTTCACGAGGGGAAATATCAATGTACAGGTTTAACGATTAGAAAAAGGAACATGCAACGAGTTCCACGAACAAAAAATAGCATGCAAAAAGTTCCTTGAACAAAATCAGTTTTATGTGGATAAGAAATCAATGTAAAAGTTTCACGAACAAAAAAAACAGCACGCAGCAAGTTTCACGAATGAGAAAAACAGCACGCAGCAAGTTCCACGAACAAAAATCAGTAGGCAACTTGTTTCATGAGGAAAATCAGTTTCACGAGGAGAAAAATCAGTTTAAAGGATTCAAGAAGAAAAAACAAAATGCAATAAGTTTCACGAACCAAAACAAGCATTCGACACGTTCCCTGAAGAAAATCAGTTTCACGGTTAGAAAACCAATATACATGTTTCACGAGAAGAAAAAACAGCTTGTGACAAGTTTCACGAAGACAAAATCGGCACAGATCTATATTGGTCAGAAGTTTGAAAATATTTGTTAAGAGGATAATTTGGCCTGCCATAATATAAGAAAAGGAAACGATCAAAAGTGTGGTTTTTAAGGCCAAACGAAAAAACTTAATAAATAAGCAAAGCGAATTTTTCGAGAGGACAACCGCCTCTCTTCTTTGGCGGGAAGTGAGATAATATATTCAAGGAAAGTGCTTAAGAAAAGAAAACGCGTAAAGTCAATGTGAAAAGAACAAAAAAACAATGAAAAAAACAAAAAATTAAAAGATGAATAAAATTCAATAAAAACCCAAAAATTATAAGAATTAAAACCAAATACCTATAAACCTTAAAAGCGAGTCATTCGCCAATATCCATGATTTGATCAAAATCCAAAAAATTATGAACTGCCATCGACGGATACTAGTTAACAACAGAGATATATAATAAAATAATTCATTCACTCAAAAAAAAATGAACCAGCAATTAAATGGGTTAGCGGAGTATGTCATCCATTTTCTTTTTTAATAATTTCATTTTTGCAGACACTCTTTGAGACCTAAGGGGTTGTTCGTGTGTTTGATTATATGATTGGGAAAGTGGTTCAAGGTTTATTTCATGGATTACTAAAGTATCGGCTTTTCTCTTGAGAAAACCGAAATATGACCCGTATATTTTTTAATCCCTGGACTCTCTGTTTAAAGTTAGACATAAATGTTGGTATTTAAAATTTCAGCTGCTTGCCTGTAGTGCTGCACAATACCTTTGTCAAAAGAAATTAAACAAGATTGGTTAAATAAAATAGTATGTTCCGGAAAATCATAGATATGTTCTGCAAGGGCAGGGTCAAAAATTTCTGATTTTTCCGCTATTTAAGGGTATTGGCGAATGACACACCTTTATGGTTGTTAGATATTTGGTTTTAATTCTTATAATTATTTTCATTGGTTTTTAGTTCTTTGCAAATTGACTTTCCGCGGTTGTTTTTGTTGTTTTTTCTTCGGCACTTTCGTTGAATATATTATTTCGTTTCGCGCTGAAGAAGAGAGGCAGTTTTCCTCTCGAAATATTCCATTTGTTTGTTTAGTCAGTATTCTCGTTTGGCCTTAAAAACCCCGTTTTTGATCGTTTCCTTTTCGTTAAGAGCCTTAATTTTGGGAAAAATATTGATGTCAGCAACTTCATTTTTACTTACATCAGTATTGCAATGACGTTGTCACACTTGTCACACTTATCTTGAAAAATTGAAGATTTTCATCTATGAAAAAGTATACATTAATTTGCTCCAAGAGCAAATAAATGGTAATTCCAAAAATATTTTTACAAGGGATTACAGCAATTCAAAAACCTTAAAAAAAACGAAAGTTTAAAGTTTAACAGAAATCTTTGTTATAAATCCAACTTGCTTGAACAATCAAATATCTTTGAAAGACTGCAATATGAAAATATATTAAATTGCTTAAAGAGCAAAAAGCTGGCACTTGCAAAAACATTGTATATATTTTAACATGGGGTTATAATAATTGAAAAACCTTCAAAACTCATACCAAAAGTCTTAAGCTTAGTAGAAAATCGGTGATAGAAATCGGATTTGATTCAATAATCCAACATCTTTGAAATGACTACAGTATGAAAAGCCTTATTCATATGAAAACCTTATCTAGAGGTAGACATGAAAAATTAAAATTTACAATTGTTATAGATAATGTTTCGTCTGAAGAATAAGAGGTTTTTCTTCCTCAACCTGAACAATTGAAAAATACACAACTTAAACCATCATGTAATACGAGACCAATAAGAGCAGCTAAAACAAAGAGCATTGGCATTAAATTTACAGTGGGTGAAAATAAATAACCAGAACCATCCTATGAGACAAGACCCAACTAAAATTTGCAAGTGTTAAAAATGATAATTTGTTGGAAGAAAAACAAGTTTTTGTTCTACCACCCGAACAGTAAACAAATCTACAACTTGCGCCATCATGTAAGATAAGACCAATAAGGGTGAATGAGGCAAAGAACATTGGTAAATTGTCTAAAGTAAGGAAAATCAAAGATGAAAAAGAAAGAATAACTTTTTTAGAAGATAAGTGACAGCTAACGAATCTACTAGCTGGAAGATCATGTAAAAAAAAGACCAATAAGGGAATCTAAAGCCAAGGACATTCGCAAATTGTCAAAAGTAACGAAAATCCAAAATGAAGAAGAAAGAAAAAGCTAAGTGACGGTGGAGTTAAAACGTATCAAAATTGAAAATGATAGTTATCAAATTTGGGTTTAGGATTTTGATTTTTATAAGGTCATCAGTGCTTACCTTGCCTTTGCTGAAAAAAAATTAAATTTAGGCGATATGTATTTCATAATGAAAAAGATAAGCTGGGACAAAAATCGATGTTCTACATTTTACAAAGGCTACAAGCAATGGGACTACTATTAATAATTAAATTAGAGTCTATCAGGACGTTAGCCTAAAACCTGATATTGCATCAGCCTCTTTTAAAAAAAAGGTTCGGCGTTATGGTTTGTCCAGAAGAAAAATGACAACCCAAGGCAAACGTCAGAGGTCCAATAACAAAAAAAAACGTAATTTTACAAGGATGCTAATTCTACTTTAAGGTCAAATAAAAGGTTTAAGGGTGTGATTGATGAAAATGAAGCATAAATAAATATGATTAGGAAACTAGTGAAGGTAAGAATCAAAATAGCTAAAAAAATGAAATGTAACAAATGGCAGTGAGAATCACATTAAATATTTTTCGAACAGTCATCTGTGGCAGGAAACTGGAAAAGACGTACTTTTTATTTATATTGCCTTAAAAAATTCGTGGAAAAAACTTTCCGAGGTAAAGATGAACAAAAATGGACAATGAAATGTACCGTTGGAAAACAAAATAAAACAATAATAAAAAATATCTAAATAGTTCAGGACTTTAAGAAAGAATTCGTATTTTTCGTACGGTGTCTGTATTGAACCTCGGGTGGTGTCTCGAAATATAAAAAGGCTCATGTTGTCTACGGTTAGAAGACAAGCGTCAATAAGAGTCTATTGAAATATGCTGCCGGATGATACTGGTGAGAAAGAGAGACTGATACAGAATGCCGTGTTGAATTTCAAAGTAAGGGCGTATAAAGCGGGAAATCAGAGTGTGGATATAATGAGCAAAGCTGCAGAGCTCTTCGGGTTGGATGATATACGGACTGCAAAGAAATTACTGTGGTCTGAGGCAGGCCAGTCAACTAGGCCAACTAGTCGTGACATACCTACTGACCACATATTCGATATCATAAAAGCACTGAAATACTGCGATGACAACAAAGTCAATTAGCCGTGTTTTGTTATCTATGAGCCTGACGAGGTTCCTATGATTGCCGGAGAAATCTCAGCGACACTGACCAGGAAAGTGAATGAGCTTAGTGCTAAGTTTGACAGTTTTATGAGATCCACGAGTCAGTCCCAACCGGCAGCCTCCTCTGTTCCACTGCAAACTGCGACAGTGTCGACTTATGCAGTCGTGCTAAAGAATCCCCCGAAAGGACTGGACAAACACGTTTCACGAAAGGATTATCTCGAAAAAGTATGTGGAAGCAACTGTGGAAATATTGTGGAACTGAAAACTCGCAAAACCGACTGCAAAGTTGTTCTGAACGATTAAGAAGCACCGAAATCAGTTGCACAGGCTATTGCTAAGTCCGACTCAAGTATTAAAGCAAAAGTGTCCAGTCCTGCGTTCTTTGGCATAATCAGGCACGTACCCACCAGCGTTAGTGAGGAGGATCTTTGTGGTCTTGTAAATAATTGTGCTGAGGCCTCTCAGATTGGTAAAACGAGACCTTTTAGACTGAAATTTGTGACCAAGCAGTATCTAGCCTCCGCGATGAAATCTCCGCTTTTTATAGGCTATGAACAAATTCCAGTCGAGGACTTTCATTTTCTCCCGAGGCGTTGCTATAAGTGTCAGGTGTATGGGCATATTTCAAAGGACTGCTCTAATAAAGCAAGAGGCTCAAACTGCGGAGGAGGCCACACTAATTCTAAAGACACCCCGTGCCAGAACCAGATGAAGTGAACCCTCTGTGGCTCCGATAAGCACCCCTGTTACAGTTTCAGTTGTCCAGAAGCCAAAAAGGCCCTATCTAATCGATGACTAGCTCCAGCACTCTGAAAATAGTGACGTAGAACATAAATGGCGGAGTACTACCTAAATTATCACTTTTAGAAAACCTTGCTAACAAATTTGACATTGTGTGCGTGCAGGAACATTTCCTGTCAGCTGACCGACTCCAGCTCTTACAACTAAACGAAAACGTAAATGTGTTTAGTATTCCTTCTAGGAGGTCGGGAAGAGGTCGCCCCTCTTGTGGTGTTGCTATCATTGTCCTTGCCTCGCTTTGTACCTCGACGTTTAAAGAAGCGGACTTTTATATTGCAGTGAAAATTGAAAATACTGTCGTGCTCTCAGTCTATATGCCAACGAACCACAGGATTGTCCAATCTGACAATAAGTTTAATATTGCTTGTGGAAAAGTAGCCGCTGTTGCTACATTTTGCGCGGCGGAAAAACTTTCATGTATTATTGCCGGAGATATGAACTCTAACTTCTCTGATGCTAATGATCCGAGAGGTCAAATCCTGCTCGATGCCTGCCCAAGTCTGCGGGTACTGAAAAACAGAGTAGACTTCACGTATGTGCATAATTCCGGTTCCACGTCCTCGATCGACTTTCTGCTCTGCTCTCCCGACTTGAGGACTCATAGTGACTGTGAGGTTGATATCGGCTTCTGTGTTTCTGATCACCTTCCAGTGGCTAATATCTTCATTATTAATGATCTCCTGAATAATGCCCCAAATGATGCTCCAAAGGAGAAAAACTGGTTCCAGAAGACTGAATGGCAAAAAACTAATTTAGCCATGTTCAGGTTTGTGTGGACGGAATCTTGGAAAAGATTAAAGTCCCTTTCCAGCTACTACTCCAAAGCTCACCGATTGCATGTGACGAGAAACAAATACTTCTAAATATCTACTGTAGTGAAATAACTCACGGCTTGTGCTGTGCAGAAAAAAGCGCGGTTCCTATTCGTAAAGTGAAAATTGGTTCAGAAGCTCCAGGATGGTTGGAAAACCCAGCTTTGGTTAATACGTGTCAACGAGCTAAAATCTGGTATAGTGTGTGGATTGATTCAGGCCGTCCTAAACAAGGCGTTATAAACAGTGTTCGATTGTATACAAAGCGGCAGTTTTCCAAATTTCTCGCCTTGCATCGCTCTCGTGTGATTGATGAAAACAGTGAGTCGCTACGAGTCGATCCAAATACAATTTGAAAATTCATCAAGAAGAATGGATCTGCAAAAGCGCCCAGTAACGAATCCGCCCCTAGTGAAAGTGAATGGAAGAGTTATTTCACGGGCGAGTTTGCTGCACCAGATCCTGAATTGGACAGCAAAAGTTGAGAGAGTTCTTTATCTCTGTTTAGAATCTTTGGAACCAGATCTTGGCCACGTAGTGAGTGTGTCGGATGTTCGTTCGGCTATCCTTAAACTAAAAAAGAAGTTCTCTAAGGGAGTAGATAATATCTGTGGTATGCATCTAATTCTCGGTAGTGAACTGTTAACAGTACATCTAGCACTTATGTTCCAAATGATTTTTACAGGCGGTCTAGTGCCAGATATTTTTTGTACCGGTGTAATCACCCCTATCATCAAGAAAAGTAAAGACCCATTTGAATGTTGTTCTTACCACCCGATAACCGTTGCTCCTGTTTTTTGTAAATTGATGGAGTTATTAGTTATTGAGGATATAAAGTATGTTTGTAGTATTCCAGATTCGCAGTTCGGTTTCAAGAGAAATATTTGCCACAAGCACGTGCTTAGCCTATTGTCTAATGTTTTGTTGGATGCAGATGCTAAAGGAGAAACCGTGGAATTTGCAGGCCACGACCTCTGCGGGGCTTTTGATTTGGGTATCCATGCAAACTGCTTGTCTCTGCGCTTAAGAGAGGTCTTGACATATCTATAATTGCTACTTATAGGAACATGTATTTTAAGTTGAAGGTTAGAGTAAGGGTACTACAAAACCAGAGCCTGACTGTATCCGATTTCCTCATACCAGTACGAAAAAGCATTCGCCAAGGGGCTTTATCATCACCGTCTCTTTATAATGACAGTATCATCGAGGCTACAGGAGGCACATCAATGAACTGGTTAAAGAAGAGGCCCCAAAACGACCTTCAAGGACGGATGGGACATAAGTCAAGTAAGTCAATCATCGAGGCTCAGAAGACGCTGAAAACGTGCTTTATATTGCGTGGAATTGATTTGTCTCTTGTTAATTATGCCGACGACATTTTAAATCTGAGTAGATCCGTCAGTGGCATAGAGAGTAATTTCAGAGTTTTGTCTAATGAATATATTAACATAGGCCTAGAATTCAACTCCAGTAAAAGTTAGGTGGTCGTCTTTAATTGTCGTAAGAAAGAGTTGGCACCTGTCATATTTGCAATAGGTGGTAATACGGTTACTGCAGCAACATCAATGACTTACCTTGGTTTGCCAATTGAGTCTAATTTAAAAGCTACCCGGTCCTGTCTAATAAATGATCTCAAACAGAAAGTCCAAAAAGCATACGAGATGATATTGTCATGCAAACGCCTATATAACCACCGCATTCTAGCACGGATTTTCAATTCCTTTGCCACCCCTCATATCTTAGATTTGTCACCTTTTCGGTCTTTGTTTACTTTTGATGATAAAAAAAACAATCCGTACAGTGTTCTATAAGTTTGCAAAATATCTGCTTAGCCTTCCCCCCTGGCAAGGAAACGGCCAGATTTCAGCAAGTTACGGACTCAATGACCCTTCGTCGTGATCGCGACCAGGACGGTAGAGTTCCTGAAATATTTAGACCCAACGCATAGTAGGTTTGAAGCTATTGTCAGTAATGTGTAATGGTTGTCTTTTTATGTAAATAGTTTCCCCATTGTTTTTTTGTTGTTTTTTTTAAGTTATCTAAGTATTAATTTAAGTTGTTCGTTTGTTCGATGTGTTTTGTTGTTATCTTTTCATTTTTTCTCTACTCCATTTTTACTTTTTTGTATTGCTAAAGATGGGTAATAAAAATCATTCATTCATTCATATATACAAACACATACACACACAACACACACACACACACACACATACATATATATATATATATATATATATATATATATATATATATATATATATATATATATATATATATATATATTATATATATATATATATATATATATATATATATTATATATATATATATATATATATATTTTGTTTATATATATATATATATATATATATATATATATATATATATATATAATATATATATATATATATATATATATATATATATATATATATATATATAATATATATATATATATATATATATATATATATATATATATATATCTATATATATATATATATATATATATATATATATATATATATATATATATATATATATATATATATATATATATATATAATATATATATATATATATAATATATATATATATATATATATATATATATATAATATATATATATATATATATATATATTATATATATATATATATATATATATATATATATATATATATATATATATATATATATATATATATATATATCTATATATATATATATATATATATAATATATATATATATATATATATATATATATATATATATATATATATATATATATATATATATATATATATATATATATATATATATATATATATATATATATATATATATATATATAATATATATATTATATATATATATATATATATATATATATAAAATCTCCCGGTAAAAACATCATATTTCTACCTGGGACCCTGTCTATTTGCTCCTGTAACTGTAAGTAAAATTCATCTGAGTCACTAGTATCTCCGTCAGTCGGTTCTACAGGGGCATATACTACTATAACTGATACCCTGAACTTTTTATTCATAAAATGAGCAACATATTCAATTCCATTCCATTTAAACTTTTTATTTCCTCCGAATACGATGAGTAAAATTTAAAAATAACTGTTAATCAACCGGCCATAAAATTCTTTTAAACCATATAACAACAAGTACGCAAAGGCCTTCAATCAAACTTACCTCACAAATAACACTTCATTCAATAAATAATAAATTAATAATGAAAATTGACACTTCATAATCTAACACTTCATTCAATGATTAATGAAAAAAATTAAACTTCATGCGCAGCTTAGTATAAATTATGATAAAAAAGAGGTAATTTATAGAATTTTTTTTTGCTTTTTCTCCAAAACAACAAGATTTTTTATTTTATTTGTATTCATTAAAAATAATTCAGATTTAGAAAAGTGGCAAAGGAACTTTTAGCAAAATTAAAAAAGGCGTTTTTTACATGCGCAATATTTCTAATTCTAAAAGACAGGAGAAGCGATGAATAAAGTAGATTATGAGGCAAAGCGACAGTATTATATACCCGAGCCAGAGATTTTCGAGAAAGAAGATCGCGAAGACAAATTACTGCCCCGAAACTAGACGATATTCTACTTTTAACTGCTTTAGAAATAGGAGCACGGCATAAAGCTCAAGTTGGTCAATAAGGCACACCAAGATATAAAAAATATTCCGAAGATTTTAAAATACTATCATAAATACGAACAGTAATTTCTGAATTAACGAGATCATTAAACTTAGGACCAAGAATTAAAACTGACACTTTTCAGAGCGAAAACGAAGTCCATGCTCGCTAAAAACCTTTGCGAAAAAATCTTCATTTTGTTGAAGTGACTGAAGTGATCAACTCAACAGGAGTAAATCATCTGCGTGAGAAATCCAAGACAAAACATAACCTTTACTATGAATAAAAGTCAACTGAGTTTGATCAAATAGCCCCGAACAGTAATATTGGAAATTCAAGGAGAAATAAGGGTTCCTTGCCTCAGCCCCCTACATAACTTAACATTAGATTCACTAAACTGATTTTTCCACTTAATAGGAATACGAGATGAGCCATACCATTTTTTTAAAACAAAAACTACCGGTAGTGGGACATTATACTTCAGAAGCGCAGTCATAGCTCAAGAATGGATAATTGAATCATACGCCGCCGCAAAATCTAACGCAAGTGTATAAACTCTATCCCATTGCATGCAAAAGAATATTATTCATGAAATGAGGGTATGAGCAACATACAAGCTTAGCCCCTTATGGAACCCAATTTGATTCAGGCCTTGGTTACAAGACTCCATATACTTTAATAAAACTAACTCATAAACTATGCTAATCTGGTACGAAACAGTAACGGGCCTGTAATCAGAACATCGATTCATAGTGGTAGCCAGAGAAAAGCTTTTGGAAGAACTCCAGAAGAAGGAATAGTAGCTAAGAGAGTAGCAAGAAGAAGGAATGCCTTGGGGGGTGTCTATTTTATATAGTTTGAATTTATACTATCATAATCAAAAGAGTGCTCACTTTTTAGAACTTTGATTGCTGTCGTTACTTCTTCAACAGAAAAAGATATTTTACTGTTTGGGCGGGGCTTTGAAATTTCTTCCGATAATAAAGAGTCAAGTCTTGATTCAACTGCTGCCTCACCGGGTGAAAATATTTGATTATAATGAACTATTTAATCTTCTAGTTTTATAGAGCTATTAGAGTCAGGTGAACAATTATTATTACGACATCTAGAATTAACAAAACACATATATATATATATATATATATATATATATATATATATATATATTATATATATATATATATATATATATATATATATATATATATATATATATATATATATATATATAATATATATATATATATATATATATATATATATATATATATATATATATATATATATATATATATATATATATATATATATATATATATATATATATATATATATATTATATATATATATGATCAGCTTCACATCATCATCAACAAGTCCTTCTTCATGCCCAGCCAAAAAATTTCTTCCTTTTCCGACGACGAATTTCACGAGTAAAAAGTCATTAGAGGCTAGGACATTTACATCAAACAAATCGTCCGGTTCCGTTTCTCCGAGATTTAGAGATTTATCAAACTATCATACATGAATGGACATTCCTGTAGCTCATCTTCACTATTTTCATCTCGGTCAGCGGCCATCCGTTTTCTTGCTTTTTTCTGAAAGGGTGACAACAACTTTCTTCTGAGGCCTTTTTTGAGTTTCTTTCATTTGTTCTAGTTCTGCCTTTTCTAGTGTTTCTGTAAGTATTCTAGTTCTTACTCTTTGTTTAACTCCTCTTTGTTTTACCCATGGTAGTTATAGGTGGTACATTGGGAAATGGTCTTCGTTGCTCCAGAGTTATGGAAAAGACTACAAATCGCCCTTGAATCTCGTCTTTACTTTTGTCTGGCCCATATGGATGAGGCGCAGCAAATTGAGATGGCTGTCCAGCAATTGATGATGTGTAAGCAGCAAAAAAGTCGGCATGGCATAAAGTGTTGTGGTCGAATGGCCACAGTCCAGGCTTTCTGAAGCCAGCCACAATGTCACTTATGCTGAACCTCTGAAGACATGGAATACGGCTGAACTCTGCTACCTCATATATAGAGATAAGCTGGCCTGGATGAAGGTTCACATTCTCACTAAAGCTGTCTCCCAGCGCTGCTTTGAATTTTCCATAGACTGAAATATCTAAAGGATGCAAGCAGTGAGGGGGAAAGGTAACTAAGTTTACTCAATTTTCTTTGCAGTAATTGACTACTTTGATGTCCAGATGATTGTCATGATTGTCCAATAAAGTACAGTTTTGGTTTCTTTTGATGATCTAGTATGCTTCATAAATGTTTAATTGTCTCAAAGAAGGTGTCAGAATTAATACTACCACTTGGACGGACTAGCCCCAGAGTACCAGGGGGTCAATGTTTCAGCATCCATAGTTGTAAATCAACCCTTAGAAAGATAGAAACTGGAGGTACGTGGTTACCTGTCGCATTTACTAAACAGACCATCCTTACATTTTGACAACGTTCTGCTGATGTTGTCTGGGCCACTTATTTTTGGTCCTTCTTGGAAAGCACTCTAGAAGGTGGTAATAAAGTTGAAACACTTGTTTCATTGTTGTTCCAAATACGGTCGGGAGGGATTTGGTATTTAGCATAGACTAAGGAAAGGTTATCGAAGAATTTCCCCAAAACCACTTCGTTGAAACCACTTGCTGTAGCTTGACCTGTTGCCTTGGGAGATTTGATAGAAATTTCATTGTTCTGCTTGAGAAATGCAGTCATACAGTCTTTCGAAGCATGTGCCTTTATTTCCCAAGATGAAGGTCATCTAATTTTACTAGCTTGGGCAAAACGATAAGCGAGCTGGTGCGTTTCAATGGTGCTTAAGTCGTGATTCATTGCTGAAGCTGTTTGAAAGTAGTCTGAAAGTACTTTCTCGTATTTGGAATTGAAGACTTGCCTGTTGTGAACTATCTTCTCTGAAAAGGTGTAGTTAAGATCTGGTGCTATCCCTGTGACTAAAGCTTGTGTAGGCTCTGGGGCTTGAAACTCAAGACCCAGAGGGGCTTGAGTATAATATTGAACGGTCCCATTTTCTGACCTAACAATAAAGTAAACACAGCACTCAATGCTTTATGTATGCTTTTTTCGAATATGATAATCGCTTTTGTCGCAGATTCAATTTTAATCCCATTAAAGACCCACAAAGATGATACCTTTTTCTCTTTTTTAGATACAGCTTATAGGCTATACCACTGTAAGATTTCCTTTTTTTAAAACCAGTTTACCCGCAAATTGATAAATAATATTGGCTAGACATTTGGGTAAGGTTAGGTAGGTTAGGCTATGTTAAAACTGAAATTGCAAAAAAAGCGAGTACTATATTATGAAAGAGCATAAAAAAGGCATCGAGTGGTATGTTCACTTTATTCACAGGTCAGGAATGTGGATTGCTCCATATTTACCTCAACAGGAAAGACATAGTCTTGTCTATGTCACTGTCAATATCGTTGCGCTAAACACAAATGCGATGTATCGCATGCTATAAATCGCCTTTGTATTTCCCTTTGGGCTTGTCTCTCCCCTTCTAGGGTCAATTTGACAAAACAGGGTTGTTTTGGGACACTACCAGAAAGTCGTCCCAACCAACCAGACTATGGCGTCCGAAACAACCCCACACAGGACCATTTCTAAAAAAAAGACTTCTAGAAAAAAAAAGTTAAGGGGAGTCCAATTTGTGAGTAGCCTTAGCTAGTAACACGATAAGACTAAACTTTTGAAACTTTTGTACAAAGTCGGCCACTTGTCAATACTTGATCTTGATTTTTGCCAGAATTTTTAAGGCGACACTGAATTTTATAATAGCAGTCTCCGAACCAATATATATATATATATATATATATATATATATATAATATATATATTATATATATATATATATATATATATATATATAGATATATATATATATATATATATATATATATATATATATATATATATATATATATTATATATATATATATATATATATATATATATATATATATATATATATCTATATATATATATATATATATATATATATATATATATATATATATATATATATATTTATATATATATATATATATATATATATATATATATTATATATATATATATATATATATATATATATTATATATATATATATATATATATATATATATATATATATATATATATATATATATATATATATATATATATATATATATATTATATATATATATATATATATATATATATATATATATATATATATATATATATATATATATATATATATATATATATATATATATATTCAAAGCGTCCCTATTCATCCCCTCACAAGAAATTCCAAAATTCTTTTAGTATTCCTTTATACTTATACTGTCTTCATTCCAGGAAGAGTTTTTTTACCTTGAATAGATGACCAATGAGAACAATTTTTAGGAACTAATAGCAGTCTGTCACTCTTCAAACTTAAACGGTTGATCAAAGAGGTACACATAAACTGTCACAAGAGAAATTCCTTTGAAATTTTTTTAAAATTCTTCCTCTGCCTTCCGATTGATCAAAGTCTTAGGACTAAACTTGTCCACTCTCATTACAGTAGCTTCTAATATTCTAGTGTGTTCACAGACATATCTTCTCATCTTTCCAAGGAAATTCAACTTTAAAACAAAACCTAGGCCATGGGCATTCTTTTTTTTTTATTTACCGAATCTACCGTTTTTACAACCGATAATATATAGGTGAGTAAAGCTATCCCCTTGAATGATCTCCTCCTAGCCAAATAGAACCTATTTACTTTTATTTGTTCCTAGTTTAAGCTACTTTTTCTTCATAATATTAATTTTCACACCTCCTCCTGAACTCTCAAAGCCTTCAGAAAAGCAGGTATTTTGCTATCATTTCTACCTAGAACACTCAAATTATCTGCATAATTTAAGTCTATTTTATTGGACACTTTTCAAAAACCTTTGATGTTTGCCTTATGACAATGTCCATCAACATAATTCTTATATACTAGGAGATGAATTCACCATACTTATTTTCGAATTCAACACCAAACCAATTACTAGCCTCACTTTTAAACTTAGCCTACGTGATACAGGTCACAAACAACTTTGAATTTAGTTTTCTTACCTGATACACCTTATTAGGATAAGTTCTTCTCTAACTATCTTCTATAGGATAAATCAAACATTTTTCATTAATCTCTGATACTGAGGAATCACTTAAATTAATATTTTAAAAGTGAAACTTAGTCGATGCAACCTCTTTTCTTCCTAAAACCACACTGTTCTTTTCTTAAAGCCTTATCTAGAGCATCTTTGGTGCAATAAGTAAAATCATACTAATTAATTTGCTTTCTACTGAATCCGAGTAATAGCTCCCAAAATTACCACACTCTTTCTTATCACTATATTAATAAAGAAGTTAACTTAGAATACTCTTAAAGTCACTATGTAATTTCCCATCTGGATAAAAAAAATATTGTCTTCAGTAGCTTATACAATGTAATTGATGTTTATATCTTGAAAATTTATTTTAATTCATTTCTGCTCATCTTCTGTTTAGAATGGCTAAACAGAATTTTTTGTACAATTTATTTAGCGGATATCTTTTCAAATTATTTTCTGTTCTTTCTGTTTTTCTTCAATTGACAAAATATTTGATGGTTAAAACTTATCTGTTTTCAATCTATAGGAATCTAGATTTTATCTTGCTATTTATATGTGGTGTGAATTTGGTAACAGTTTTTATAAATTGCTGTACTATAATACTATGAATCAATAAGTCCGGGGAAAACTATTCGAATATTCAGGAAGAAAATATACTCTTCAACTATATTAACAGATTTTCAACCCTCAGCGTGTTACTACTTTGAGCATAGATAAATATGATGCAGTTGTACCGTTAGGCAAGTCCTGAAAGTTTCTACTCGTCTCCCTCAACCTTTCCTAAGGCACTACAGATACATCCTTATGATATTTTTGCATGCACAAAGTGTGCTTTGATTTTGTTTAATTTTTAATTCAACAAACCTTGAAAATCATAACTTTAAACCCTTAACTTTAAACTCTGCTATATGTTCCTAACATATAGCAGATATGCTACATGAACAAAACTAGATGTATATGATGTCTTTTGATATAGTTTAATATCCTCAAAGACACAGTATGAAAGTCCAACAAAGTACCATGAGCTTTTCCTTGGATACTGCAAAGACTCTCTTTTAACAGTCTAATACAAATATATAATTTTGATTTAGTTTCACATCCCCACTAAGTTTCTTTGCACTTTTTAAATTTATACCCTATTTCATTCTGGGATATGGTACATCTGCAATTTTGGAAACCTAAGAGCACTTAAACTCCTTCGATTTAGTAAAATAGTAGCAGTTGCAGTAGTGATAGCAGAGGTAGTAGTAGTAATTGTACTAATAAATGTAGCAGCAAAAGTAGTAGTAGCATTAGTAGTTGTAGTAGAAGTATTTTTTATAGTTATAGTAGTTGAAGTTGTTACAGTAGAAATAATGGCAGTTGTAGTAGCAGTAGTAAAATTTGATACTAGCATTAGTTCTATTTAAAAATGGCTGCAGAAATAAGTGGTTGTTGCTAGAAAAGCCACATATAGTCAAAATTGTAGTTATAAATAGTCACTGTCACAAGCAAACGAAGTAACAATCACAAGTAATTAGAGTAAAAGTCTCTAAATTTCATAGTCAAAAGTGCTCAGAACGCAAGCAGAAAGAGTCGTAAATAGTCACGGTAGGACTTTTAGAACTGGCAGGCGTTGGATCAGTACTAGCTCATCCCAAAGATATCTCAAATACACCCTTGTGATGAACTTAGGTACTGTTGGTGTCCTTAAATTTGATTCAAGTTTTCCAATAAAGTACTCTGAAATTTCAAAAGCAGCAGTAATAATAACAGTGATAGCAGCAGCAGTACAAGCAAAATAAGTATTAGAGTCACTAGCCCTGTAGTTTTAGCTTAATAGCCTAGGGTGTTACTGATATATTATTTAAACACCCTTTTGATTATCCACATGTTCATCAACCTCCTATTGCCATGAAAGTTTAATCTTAATAATCTAAGCATTTCCTTTGATTTCGTTAATTTGCCGTTTTGACTAGCTACATGCAAAATACTGTGTTTTGCTTTAATTCAACACGAACTTGATCACTCCCTGAAAATTTTGCTTAATACCCTTAGAATTTGCAAAAGTAGTAGTCGTACAAGAAAAGGTTCATAGGAGCATTGGGACCAGTGATGGTGATAGCAGTAGTAGTATTGTTAGCAGGAATACTATCCAAAATATTCCTTTTAAGTCTATTTAAATATCTCTTTGTCTTGTTGCGATAGTTTCAAATTAATGCTTTAATTTGTTTCTAAGCTATTGCTGATGTATCCTTTTATTAACGTGTTAGCACATTGATTTTTTTCCAAAATCTCTCTAAAAAATCTCTGAAAATTTCACCACACTATAATTAGCTTTAGTGATAGAAGTAGCCTACTATTATCAGTAACAGTAGTATCACTACTACTACTGGTAATAGTAGTAGGCACATACTCAATTTTGACTAACTGAATATCCCCTCAATGTACCCAGAAAGTTTCATCCTAGTAATCTTAGATATTTTGGGATATTGCTGATGTGCCCTTGGCGTGTCAGCAATAAGATACTGCAAAGGCAGCAATAACTTGGCCAAGTCAGCAATGTCTTGTTTCAAATTGACTTGGTGACTTGGCGGGTTTCAAACTAGTTCAGTATTGTCCCCACATTTCCTCAAAATGTATCCTTAATATCTTAGCGTGATATATCTATAGCTTGAGCCATAGCGTGAATAGTAACAGAAGAAGTAGTAGTAGTAGTAGTAGTTTTTGTTTGTAAATAGTACCTTTTGGTTGGTTCAATATACTCCTCAACAAATACTGAAAGTTTAAAATTAACACTTTAACTTATTTTTCGGATATAGTAGCTACATTCTAATAATCATGAGTGACATATTCTTTTTCAATTTAATTCTATAACCCGTTAAAGATTATCTGAAATTTGACCTTAATAGCCTTAATTTCAGTAGTAGTGTTTGTAATAGTTGAAGTAAAAAAGATATAGGAACTAAAGTGGTAGTAGTAGTATTAAAATGAAAATAGTTCCTTTTTTTCTTCAACATCCCCCTTAAAATGCCCTGAAAGTTTGAACTGAATACCGTAGGGCATTCCTGGGAGATTGCTTTTCAACAATTGTAAATTCGCATTTTTCAGGTCATCCCTTTGGCATAGTTTCAACACTAATGAAATACCTTTATTAGCTTTGGAGCAAAAATTTTAAAATCACCAACAATTGAAAACATACAATTTATCCATGTTACAATCATTCTAGTGTTTAATTTCAAGGAAAAGTAACATGAAAGCATCCTTAGTTTTTATATAACTAGGATTTTTAGAAAGTTTTTTTGCTATTGTCTTTCCTTGTTTTCGTTTGATTCGTTGCGATTCTCGATTTTGGTTGTATTCTTACAAAGAAAAAATTTGAGATTTATTTTCATTTTCATTTCTTGATTATATTCAATACTGTATATTTATAACCTCATATTTCTTTTTGCTATATTTTTATTCATCATTGCCTTTAATATTTATTCTATGCCTTTCGCTATAGCTATTTGGATTGAACTTGTCATGCTGGATGGTCAAGTACATTGGAAAAAATTGATTCTATTGCTCAAATACTGCGTCTTTCTCAACCTCTTATAGATCCTAGTACATGAATGTATCGCAATACTATCATATTTTTTTCTTGTTTAAATTTATATTAATATGACGTTGTTCGCAGAGAAATATTTTTTCTAATATTAGGCTAGAAACAAATTTTCCATGACTTGAAACCCAAATAGATCAGTTGTTCAGGCCAGAAAATTTAGATGTTTAGATTTTCACACCTACATTTTTTGCCCTGAAAAACTTATGTAATTGGCTCATGAACTTAGGCATACTAACATTTAAAGCCTAACATTTAATGTGTTTTAAGAAAACGATCTATATAGACTTTGGAAAATAGGTTTAGAGCTCTAATTTTAGAGAAACATTTTCACATAGATGACGTCAAATTAATACACGTTTTTAATAATTCTGCGTTCTTTATTAGTAAATTTGCAGAAATCAGAATAATTTAGGAAAAAGTACATAAGAATTTTTTCAGTCAATCATTTGAAATTATCATTAAAGAATGCCATTCAACATAATAAATAGAAAAAAAGGATACATTGTAATTTTATATTCAGCTTGAATTTAACGAGTTGAATGTACGACGGAAAGAGCAGTGGGAAAAAACTAAAACACAGCCCAAAAATAAATCTGCATTGATAAGGATATATTGGAAACAGTAAATAAGATTTGTTTTTCAATTGACCGTTCTGAATTAAACTTAAATTTCGACAAACAACGAAAATAAATAGCCAAATTAATATGTGATTTGATGACATGTGATAGCAAGCATCACAGCAAATCATAAATGAAAATTATCCAGCCATGAATTCTATGGGTTTAAGTATAGGGACAGCGATAAAAATATTTTTCTGTTGATTACTCTGAAGTAAACTTAAGGAGGGTCAAGTATCTGCAATATCATTCAAAATTATACAAGACAACAAATGACTTTATATACCATTTATTATGACCGAACATTGTCATAATAAATCTGTATAAATCAGGATAAGTTAGAAAAAAGTTAAAAATATTTATTTTCAATCAATTGTTCTGAATTAAACACAAAAGCGTTAATCAACTAAAAATTAAACATGACTGCAGCTAGTACACACGTGACTGCGAGCATCACAACGAGTCACAAATGAAAATTATGCAAAAATGAAACCTGTAGTTTGAAGACAATAGACAGCAGCAAGACCTTTTTCAGTCGAATACTCTGAAGTACTCCTTTAGTGTCGATTAATACGATTTGAACTGAAATTATTCAAGATGTCGAAAGAATTCATATATCGTGGTTTCCGACCATGAATTACATAAACTGCCGTACACCTGTCGTTCACTCAGCTTAATATAAGTTGTATTTTCCCATTTTAAATGACAAAATATTTACAATTTTCTGCTACCGTTTGAAATTAATGTTGGAAAAGAAATCTGCGGTTAGACAAAAATCAATCATTCATGACGAATTGCAAACGACAATGGTTCACAAAAAATTGGTGTTTAGAAGACATGCAGCAATGACCATTAACAATTCAAAATCATCGAATAATTTAATATTTTCCAACTCAATAATTAAGTAGGATCAATAATAATGTTGCTTAAGATGATTTTTGTCAATGCTTACCTATTCAACTTAGCAGAAACTGTGGTAAAACAATTTAACTCGCAGACAAAAAGTCACCTCTTGAAACATTTCAAAAATTATTGTAAAAAATATGCTTGGTTACGGTGAACAGGAAGCTTACACAAAGTTTATTTTAAACTGATATATAAGTTAAAATGTCTGAGGACAAAGTACACCATCGTGAGAGGATCCCTTATAGAAGAACCATTGTGACAGGGCGAAACGTAAAGATTTAAGGATAACATATTCTGTAAAGAGCTTCTTTGACCCTGTTGGGGTACCCGAGAGACTGAAGACCTTACGATCAACTCTATTCCCACATTAAGAATGGCATTTCTTGAGGATTTTGTAACCTAGTAAAAAAAAGATCATTCTTAAATGATTCTGATTTATGAATATTCTTTCGGGATTCGTCTGTTTTGGCGGATATTTTCCGGCTGAAAAACATCTTCCTACTGTAGCAGCATAATATTTATTTGCATGAATATACAGTGATTCAGAGGTAAACGACTTCACATTCTCTGTGAAGAATCTTGACTTTTGTTGATAGAGGAGCATCGCCAAGTGCTGAAAACCATGTTATGACCAAGAGAGTCCCAGGATTGCATGAAATCTCCATTCATACTGAAGATGCTAGGGATTTCTTGATATTTGGTTCTATGACGAATTAAGTACTTTGGTGTAGACTTGTTAAATGTGTTGGTCCCTATCATTTAATAGTTTCAGGGACCATCGCTTTTTCTGAGGCAGATCTTGACAAAGAAAACAGCGACCATTTTACTTACTAATATTCGGCAGACCCCTTTTAATATTATCATTACCATTATTATTCAATATAAAACCAGAAATCAAATAGAACCAAAATGACAAACAAAACAAATTCGAAAACATCTCCAGCAGCCAAGCCAAAAGTCCACAAGTAATAAGGTTATTCTAACTAATTATATATATATAAAAAAACTCAAATGGAGCCATAACTTCAAAAAACACGCCCTAAATAGAGCCTTTGCTTAATACTACCATCATAAAAAGTAATAAATTAGCCAAATCATCATCAATATCAGGTAAATACCAGGACCAGGGTTAAGTCCGTGGGGGAAGAATTTTTAATGATTACTCCACCACCACTATATCCATCTGAATTCATATAATGTTTAAGAGATAATCACTTGGCTTAACAAAAAGACAAAAAAAGGAGAGAGAGAGAAGAAGAAGAAAAGGACTGTCATCCTAAACCAGCAATTGAGATAAATGTGCATTTGAACGAGGTTTTAACCTTACTCGTCTATCCAATTACCTAGGATTAAACAGTATAACCGAACCGTAAACCAAATCAAAATGTCCAAATTCATGCAAAGTCGTCATCAATAAATTTAAGTCGTTGTAAATTTACAAGCAAGACCACCTAAAATCTAGCGAAATATTTCGAAGTATATTTCCAACTATATATATATATATATATATATATATATATAGTATATATTATATATATATATATATATATATATATATATATATATATATATATATATATATATTATATATATATATATATATATATATATATATATATATATATATATATGTATACTCATAAATTTTTTCAAATTTATTTTCATAATTTATATATAAAGAACTTGATAATTTTAATTTGAGTCTACTTTACCTTTGGTACAAATGTTTCTACTGCTAAAACGGCTTCAAGCCAAGGGGCAAATTTATCCATTATAATACTTTGAATTGGAGTTAGGTCAGTCAAACCAGAATTCACATTATCAAATCTAGTCGTCAAATTGTACGGCAATGTTGATGGAACTACTAATCTCGTTTTTCGTATGTGGTCAATTAAGCATTGATCGTCCATTCTAACTGTTTTGAATACCATTTCCTTAAAAGTAAGACATTTAGAAAATTCTAGACTTCGTTTCAATAGAAAGAAATAAATAAAACCATTGCAAAAAGTACAAGCTAATACAAGTTTAGCAAATTTTATCTTATCAGCTTTTAATTTAAACATAGATTACAACAGAATCTTATTTCTGACGATCTGCCTGACTTTTGTCTTAGATAAATGCACGGTTTTAATGCTACTGAGTCTTACAAATTTTATTTTTCTAATACATACCATTTATACAAGATCTTGATTGGCAACTTTTGCACGCGGCTAGATAAAACTATTTTTGTTTTTTCTTCTTAAATAATATTTGGATATATACTTATATTACTTAAGTTTGTGATTCATAGGCAGCGCAATAGTGCTGCCTAAGTAAAAAACGATGTGGGCACAATCTATTATTTATTTATTTATTTATTTTTTTCATGGTCTTATACCAGGGTACTTCGTATCGAAGAAATTGTCGTAGAAACTTCAAAAGAGCTCATTCAATTGGGAATTGGAGTGGCTAGTGCCCTTTTTAATAGTCAAAAGTTACTGGAGGACTACTAGCCCCCCTCAAAGGACATCATTCCCTGAAACACATCCAATAAAAATTTTGAGATAGGCATTTTGTTCGACGTAGTTGATTACTAGATAAAAATTATGTTTTTGAGGAGGACTCTCCCCACAGCCTTCAGGAAAGAGTTGTAAGTTATACTCTGGGGGCATATAAGGTTGTTATAGAAGGCGTTGTCGCAGAAACCTCAAAAAAGTCTCATTCGATTGGAAATACAAAGAGCTAGTGCCCTTTTTAATAGTCGAAAGTGATTGGAGGGCAACTAACCGCCTCTCACGCCCACCTTTTCCCAAAACACATCCAATCAAAATTTTGAGATAGCCATTTTATTCAACGTAGTTTTAAGTTCTGGAAATTAGGTCTTTGAGAATGACAACCCCCACGCCCTACAGCCCTCAGGGCAAGGGTTTTAAGTTATACCCTGGGGGCATATAAGGTTTTTATAGAACGCATTGTCGTAGAAACTTGAAAAAAAGGCTCTTTCGATTGGAAATTGAAATGGCTAGTGCCATTTTCAATAGTCGAACGTGATTAGAAGGTAACTACCGACCCCTTCCACGTCAACCATTTCCCCAAACACATCCAATCAAAAATTTTAGATAGCGATTTTGTTCCCTGCAGTTTAAAGTTCAGGAAATTATACCTTTGAGCAGGACACTCCCCCTACAGCCTTCAGGGCTAGGGTTATAAGTTATGCCCTGGGGGCATATAAGTTTTTTATTGAAATCTTTGTTGTAGAAACTTGAAAAAGGGCTCATTTGATTGGAAATGCAAAGGGCTAGTGCCTTTTTTAATAGTCGAAAGTAATGTGAGGGCAAATAACCCTCCTCTGACGCCAACGTTTTCCCCAAGCACATCTAATAAGATGTTTTAGACAACCATTTTATTCAACGTAGTTGAAAGTTTTGGAAATTAGTTCTTTAAGGATGACAACCCCTCTCCCCCACAGCCCTCAGGGCAAGGGTTTTAAGTTATGCCCTCGGGGCATATAAGCTTTTTATTGAAAGCGTTGTTGTAGAAACTTCAAAAGGGCTCATTCAATTGGAAATTGAAAGGGCTAGTGCCTTTTTTAATAGTTGCAAGTGATTGGAAAGCGACTAACAAACTTCTCACGCCCACAATTTTCCCAAACACATCCAATCAAAATTTTGAGATATCCATGTTGTTCAACGTAGTTGAAATTTCTGGAAATTATGTCTTATATGATCATAACCCCCTCAGTGCACTCAGTGTAAGGGTTGTAAGTTATACCCTGGGGGCATATTAGGCTTATATAAGAAGTTGTTGTAGAAATTCTAAAAAGGGCTCATTTGATTGGAAATTGAAATTGCCCTTTTAATTTAGTAGTCGAAAGTGAGTGGAGAGTAATTAACTC
Source organism: Artemia sinica (assembly GCA_027921565.1). Taxonomy (NCBI): domain Eukaryota; kingdom Metazoa; phylum Arthropoda; class Branchiopoda; order Anostraca; family Artemiidae; genus Artemia; species Artemia sinica. The sequence goes on along the minus strand of JAPEVW010000120.1, from coordinate 369,700 downwards.
CCTCTCACGCCCACCATTTTGCCAAGGACTTTCAATCAAAGTTTATAGATACCCATTTTGTTCAACGTAGTTGAAATTTCTGGAAATTATGTATTTAAGGATGACAAACCTCCCAAAGCCCCCAGGGCAAAGGTTGTAAGTTATGCCCTGGGGGCATATAAGGTTTTTATAGATAGAATTGTGGTAAAAACTTCAAAAGGGGCTCATTCAATTAGAAATTGAGAGAGCTAGTGCACTTTTAAATAGTCAAAAGTGATTGGAGGGTAACAAACCCCCCTCTCATGCCCACCATTCCCCTGAACACATCAAGTTCAAATTTTAAGATAGCCATTTTGTTCAACGTAGTAGAAAGTTCTGGAAATCAGGTCTTTGAGGATGAAAATCCCCCCCCCCTCCGGCCCTCAAGGTAAGGGTTGTAAGTTATACCCTGTGGGCATATAAGGTTTTAATTGAAAGTGTTGTTGTAGAAACTTCAAAAGGGCTCATTTGATTGGAAATTCAAAGGGCTACTGCCTTTTTTAATAGTTGAAAGTGATTGAAGAGCGACTAACGCTCCTCTCACACCCATCATTTCCCCAAACAAATCCAATCAAAGTTTTGAGATAGCCATTTTGTTTAACGTAATTGAAAGTTCTGGAAATCAGGTCTTAGAGGATAGCAACCGCCCTAACAGCCCTAAGGGTAAGGGTTTTAATTTATGCCCTGGGGCATATAAGGTGTTTTTAGAAAGCGTTGCCGTAGAAACTCAAAAAGGGCTCATTCGATTGGAAATCGAAAGGCCTAGTAGCCCTTTTTAATAGTCCCTTTTTAACATTTTTATAATAAAGATTGATGTGGGTATAATGTATGTTTTGTTGTTGTTGTTGTTTAGACTAGGGCACTTCGTATCAAAGGAGTTGTCGTAGAAACTTCGAAAAAGTGCTCATTGAATTGAAAATAGAAAGGGCTGATGCCCTTTTTAATAGTAGAAAGTGATTGGAGGACAAATAATCCCTCTCCCACGCCCGCCCACCCATTTGATCATTAGGTTTAAAAACTAAATTTTGCCTTAAGATTAAATCAAAATGCACTGTGTTAGTGCTAGTTCCCAATAAGGCATCTCAGCAGTATCCCAAGAACGACTGAGAGTATTATATTCAAACTTTTGGTGCTACTTCTGCTCTTAAAATTTAACCAAATCAAAATAGCGTAAGTGTATCCAAGCTATCAAAGAACGTAAACAGATTTGTTTTGCGAATGGTATCAAGTTTTACATTTCAGGTCATCTAGAGGAGGTATGAAACTAAATTAAAAACTACTATTTGTGTTCAGATTTTAAAAGGGTGTATGTTGTTAAAAATTCCTGAAGATTTTTCTTCAGCATACAAATAGCAGGACAAACTATAAAGTCTTAAAACAAACGAAAAGATTTAAATTATTATTTTCTTTTTCCCTGAAAAGACTATGTCAATATAAAACGAACAGAAATTGATTAAAAAATTTTATTCTCAAAATAAGTTTTTCAAAGAAAAGTATAGAGCTCTATTAAACAAAAAATGAGCAGAAATAAAATCAAATAATCTTCCAAGCGTTAAACTACCACAAATCAGCATCGGTAAATAAATGAAACCCAAAACGAACAGAAATTACATAAATAACCGAGTCAAACTCAAAACGAGCAGAAATTAACATGAGTAGGGCTCAAATACCCCTATGCCTTCCCAAGGCCAAAACATAATTAGTACTTTACTGAAAAAATATAAATGTTTTTACTTTTATGTTTTTATAAATGTTATATCAGCATATTTATATTAAACTGACAATGCACATTAATTTGTATTTTTTTTCAGTAAAGTGCAAATTATATTCTGGCCTTGCGAGCCTAGGGGTTTTGAGCCCTGCTCATGTTAATTTCTGCTCGTTTTGAGTTTGACTCGGTTATTTATTTTAATTTATGTTCGTTTTGGGTTTCATTTATTTATCGATGCTGATTTGTAGTAGTTTCACGCTTAGTAGATTATTTGATTTTATTTTTGCTCATATTTTTTTTAATGGAGTTCTTTACTTTTCTTTGAAAAACTTATTTTGTGTGAAAAGTTTTTTTAATTAGTTTTAAAAGAAAAGTAGTTTCAAAATCGACAGTGACAATGGCTTTTTTTAAAAATCCAAAAATAAAGGAAAAGCCTATGATCAAAACCCGCAGCCCAAGATCTGTTTGTATAATACATTTAAACGTTTTGGTTAATATATTATCCACATATTCTTTAATATTAGATACAGATAAGCCGTTTCAACCTAATAAGAACTGTATTAGTCTAAACCCTACTGCGTCATTTGCGAAAATTTTATGTTTCTTGAACAGTTTTTGGGGAGAGAATTAATAGAATTTAACAGAATACTTGATAAGTAATGATTGTAACTGTTGAAAGCTCAGCAATTCAAGCTTTTCCATAACTGTAGTTTTATTTTTGTTTTCTATGTCACAATTACAAAAGAAATTATTTGTAATATGTTTCTTATTCAAAAAAGCACAAACGACACACTGGGCCTTTTTGTTTTTTACAGATTGGGGAAGCGAAAGGGGCAGTAGACAAGCTCTTTTTGTAGTGACTTTTTTTCCTTGTAAGAATGATTTGAATGGTCAGTTTTAGCTTTACTTGTTTTGATATTTATTATTTATTTACTTTAGTACCTGCAGCGGGTTTTTTCGCTATGATTTTTTATTCAGTTCCTGTTCTTTTTTATGTTCATTTATTCTGTAATAGTAATTTCTGTTTGTTTTAATTTTGAATTATTATAGGGATTTCTTTTCTAATCTTTAGTCCAATAGTTTTTTCACTTTACTTTGAAAAACTCCTTTTCCGAAAAATTATTTTCTAATAGTTTCTTCTCGTTTTTTATTGTCAAAGTCTTAAATTTCTAACATTACCCATTTCAATATCTAAGCCATTATTTCAATATTGAAGTTTCGTCTAAGTATCAAAATATCGAAATTACTTTTTTTCAACATTAAAGTTTCTAATTTAAATATCCGTCTAAATTTTCCCTGAAAGCAGTCATGAGTAGATTAAGTAACAGTTGCAAGCGGTCACAGTTCAAAGTTATCACAGTCGAAATTAGTCACAGTTGCAGTAGCAACCCGTCTCATTTAGAAACTCAATACTAGCAGTTGTAGCAGTGGCTCTGAAATTTTCACGTTAATACCTTTACAACCTTTTTAATATATTGCAGAGATTGATTTTGGATAACTTGGATACATGTAGTGTATTTTGATTTATCTTAACATATCACTCAATATTTCTTGAAAATTATGCCTTAATACCCTTGGCCTTTTGGACAAAAACCACAATAAAACAATCCCCTCTGTCGGAATGTTGAACCTTAAATGTAATAAATGGACCAATTGCATAATTTAAATTCCTCGCCACTGTGGCTCTAGGGGGATTATCATCCCACAAACATGGACATAAGACGTGATGAATTTGAATATAATGGTTTTCAACGCCTCCGAAAGTGTTAAGTAGATCATCTTATGGATTGGAGTGGGGGTGGTTGCCGTTTTTTCCTTTTCAACATGCCTCTCAACATAAATGTAAAGTTTAAACTTAATAACCTTAGCTCTTTCTGAGATATATTTGATGTGACTTTCGACACCCATCCCACATACGGTTTGCTTTGATTTTATTTGACATCCCCCAAATTTTTTTCTAAAAGCTTAGCCTCAATCTTCTTTGCCTTTTTGAAGACTAAGGATCAAACTTGCCCTTTTTCTGAACCCCAACCCTGAATATAAGCAGTGGGAACTTATAAGACTTTAAATAGCAACCTTTGGGGCTCTGGATGTCTAGGTACGTAATTCCTGGAGGTACATTTACGTTACTTTCTGACAATTATTAACAAAATGTTTTTTTTAACATTTTAGTCAGTTATCTTCAGACTAAGGAATGAGACACAGCATATTGATAAACAGCATGCATATAATATATTTAGATCAATTTTGGAAAGGCCGTCTATATTTTCCAAGTTTCACCTTAAAACTCTTAGCATTTTTGGGCAACCTAAAATTAAACATTCCCTTTTTTCCTAATGGTAAATTAGGCATGTAAAATGGGTCAAACTACATAATTCATAATCCTTGCTCTGAGGCATATGGGAACAAAGTATCCCTTAAGGCATATTTACCTGACCTTTTGATTAATTTTTACAAAATCAGTTTTTCATAGTTTTGACCATTAAAGAGGGAATAGAGCATCTAAAAAGGCGAAAGTGGGTGGTTGCTTTCCAATAGCTCTTCGACATCCCCTTTATTATCTCTTCAAAATTTCAGCTAAATACCATTAGCCATAGAAGTTCATAATTGCCCATAGACAAGGATATGGATCAGGTCTGACTGTACACTAGAGGTTCTAGTATGTGAATATCTATGCTTGCCCAGTTTTGTGGCTTTTGTCCTTTGTTTTGCAACTCAATAAAACACACCTAAAGCAAATAGTGAGTGCAATTTATCATTTCATAAGGAATAATAAATATTCACCAAAACTGAAAAAAAATATTCATAAGAAAAATAATGGAGGTCTTCAGATAATACATGAAGAAAATAAGAAGAAAAAATTAAAGATCTTTTAATTGAGACAAGATTGAAACAAATGATAAGAAAAAAGAATCACAAACAAGAGCTTGGGATGGAATATGGAAAAGCAAACAAATATCTACCGAAACAC